>APFE030263869.1:157564-168960 GCA_000404065.3 Pinus taeda
CATAAAAGTGCCCCAAGGAGTGGTGAATGCAGTCTTCTCTTGGTCATCTGGATGTACAACAACCTGGTTATACTCTGAAAATCCATCCAGGAAAGACACGACTTTGGCTCCTGAGATTTTCTGCAGCAAATGCTCCATCTTGGGTAGAGGATAATTGTCTTTTTTAGAGCATTTATTCAGGTTCCTGAAATCAACGCACAACTTGATTTATCCACTTTTCTTCCTCACTACTACCAAGTTGGCTACCCACTTTGAATATCTCAGAGGGACTATGATTTTGGCAGCCAACAACTTCTTGATTTATTTTTCAATCAAAAGGAGGAGCAAAAGATTTATGGGCCTCATCTTCTGTTTGAAAGGAATGGTGTCTTTCTCCAATGGGATCTTATGCTGGATGATCTTTTTGTCATAAGTTTTAAGGTCACTGTATTCCCAGGCAAAGACATCAACAAATTGCTTCATCAACGTGCAATACTCAGAACTTTGGGTAGCAGACAAATGGGTTGATAGATTTATATACTTTGGATTATTTGGACTCCCTATGTTATGCCTATGGACTGCAGACTGATCTTCTTTTTGGGCAATCTTATGAGGCACATCATTATGGTAAAACAACTTCTCTAGAGGCACTAATCCTTTAGGTATATGATTGCTAGGCAACTGTACAATGCTATCTTGGCCAATTCTTTTCGTTAGCTAGGACTGGGGACATTCCTCCAAGGTTTCATTCTCTTGATCAATTTACATTCCAGAGAATTCATCAATGACTTGCAGAAACCTATTCACTTCATCATCATTCTCAAAAACTTTCCAATGTTGGACATTATAAGCAAGGATGGTCTATATTTTATCTGGACTTCATAAACCAACTTAGGGAGCATGGGAGGGATGAACATACTAGTAGACACAGCAAGGGAATCAGCAAGCTGATTTTTGATTCTAGGGATATATGAGATACAAAAACTATTAAAAGAATCTTCGAGTCTCCATACCTCATCCCTGTATGCTTTCAACCTTGGGTGCCTTTCTTGGAATGTTTTGTTCACTTGTTGAATGATGAGATCAGCATCTCCAAACACCTTTATGTCTCTGATCCCTCTGCCTTTGGCCACATTTAAGCCCAATATCAGAGCCTCATATTATGCTATATTGTTGGTGACCTGAAAAGTCAGCTTAAAAGACATATGTGTGCTTTCTTGTTTTGGAGACACCAACACTACTCCTGCTCTTGCAGTTTCTTTTGAACAGTGTCCATCAAAGAACATATCCCAAGCTTGTGTCCCTCCTTCTTCCATGGTCTGGCCTACTGGTTTCTTGATTTGCACCGAGGCCCTATGGGATTCTTCAATTTGGAGAATACATGCTCCAAAATCAGTGTCCACAGTGTAAATGGGATGATTGGAGGGATTCTTCTTATCACTAATGATATAGGCCAGCTGGGCTTCCCTGTATAGCCTTCTGCTTTCTCCTCCAAAACTGGGACAGTGGCATAAGATAAGTCATTTTGTAATGTCCCACCCAACCTCTTAATCCACCCTCAGGAAAGTAGCATACCAAACTTAGGAGGGACATCTGCTACCACAATATCCATCATCATGCTTTTCATGGGCAGCTGAGCTAGGGTGATAGCTAAGTCTTTGATTAACCCCAGACATTTCACCTTCCTTGAGTCAAAGGAGAACAAGTCATGATAAGGTCTGGTAATGTCAAGGCCTAACTCTTCCATGACAGCTTTGGGCATCAGGTTATGGCTGGCGCCAATGTCTAGCAGGTAGTTGTGGAGGGTTTTGTCATGGACGGTCAGAGAGACATAAAATGATGGGGAATTTTCATGAACAGGTTCAGTCACTGGCCCAAGTACAACTTCAAGTTTATCATCTTGTAAATTCACATAGTCAGTGGAGGCTTGTGAGGCTTTCAGCTCAAGGGCATCAAGGATGGGCTTCCTAAAGACCTTACTCTTTTCCAGTTCTATCAAAGGTACAAATATTTTTAGCTTTTGGACTTCTGATTCAAAACTGAAAGGGGAAGGGGACTTGTCAAGGCCTCTTACCTCTTGAGCTGGTGATTTCAGGATGACTGGATCAGTTGCTGGTCTCTTCTGTTTGTTGATCTACTGCTCTCTGGGGACATCATCTCTTTGGGCAGGATTCTCTTTGACACTACTTGTTCTTGACCTCAAGTTATATCTTTGCTGGTCTTCAGTCTATAGAACAGCTTCTCTATCCCACTCTTGACTGGTTTGGTCCTTAAGTAATGATTCTTCGTAGGCAGTCAATGTCAAAAAGGCAGCACTACCCTTGTCTTCCATGCAGTGAATCTCATCCTTTTCGTCAAACTGTTCCTCTTCGATGACTACGTTCTGGAAAGGAGTCTTAACCCTTTGTTCTTCACCGGCCTCTTTGCCCCTCTGAATGATCTGCAGTTGTTCATTTTCTCTTCTAAAAGGATTTGGGTTTCTAGGAGCAAATGTATTAGGCAGGCTTGCTTTCCCAGAACTCTGCTCAACCTTCAGTTTAGATATTTCAGTAGCCAATGACTCTATCATTTTAGTCATTTTGTCTATTTTAGGTTCTGAAGATGAGGAAGAGGAGGAAGCCTTACCTCTCTGCCTCCTTCTATCAGCATGGCCTTTGAGTTTTTCTGCAGCCATGATATTGGATTCCATCTCTAAGGCTGCATCTTGCATTTCAGCTAGAGTGGCACATCTCCTTTCTCTTAATAGGTGAGCTTGGCAGAGGTGGGGATAGGCTTTACCTCAGCTGGTATCTTGCTATACATATGATTGAACCTTTTATTAAAATCAGACAATGACTCCCCATTTTCCCTTTTCAGGTTGCCAAACTCAGTATGGTAATATAACAGGTCTTTCTTATCTCCCCAATGCTTTGAAAGCACATCATCTAATGCTTCAATGTATGCTATAGACCTAGGGGTCAACTCTCTGAACCATTTTCTAGCTTCTCCATCAAGGCTTTGGACAAACACTCTCATCCACATATCATCTTTACTGATATCTAGGCTATCAACATAGCTATAAAAAGACTCAAGGTGCTCTTCAGCTCTTACTCCTTTTGTACCAGTGAACTTAGGCGTGTATTTTTGATATTCTCCTGCAGGCATGGCACTCAAAGGAGAAAGCAGGACCAAGGGTCCATACCTAGCAGCTATGATTCTTTCCATTTTGGTAGGTGCTTGCAGGCCTGCCATGACTGGGGTAGATGGAAGAGTATTGGCAGTTTGAAAGGTAGGGAGTTGAGAAATGATTGACAAGGATGAAGGAATATGATGGACTATAGGGAAGGTTTTCTTTGGACTAAGATCCAAAGGGGAACTTATTGAACAAGTAGCTCTATAAATCTCTGAGAGTATTCCTTCACTGAAGGTGCTAAGCTCTATATTTTCAATATGTACATGCTTAATTATAAGCCTCTCTTATAGAGATACATAAGATTGTTTAGGCTTACCTAATCCTGATGCTCCTTTCTGTGATGTTTTTCTCTGCTTGACAAATTTCTCAGGGTTAGGCACTGGGTTAGCTGGTGATTTCTGAGGATTTCTCCGGGTGTGCCTCACAAACTGAGAGCCAGAACTGTGATGTGGAGTCACCAAAAGGTTCTTCCTCCAATAGAGTCGCCAGATAGATGATTACAACCAAAAATGTGTCCAGACTTTGTCTATCATCAAAGCTAGATCTGTGTTGTTCTCCTAAGGAAGCTGAGCTTCAATCTCCTCTCCATGGAAACGGCGCTAATTATGTTAGGATTCCAAGAAACTCTCCTAGGCTATAGCTCGGAGATGCGTGGTAACATATAAATTTAACTATTGTTGCAGGTTTAATGGAAGGAATGATGGTTTGGTTAAAGCCAGATAACCACTTCTACTTTGTTTCACTCTAGACATGCATGAACACCCTCAGACTACAAGGCTTTAGACCACCAAAATGCTCACAATTTAGAGATTAAGTGAATATGGAGAACACTAACCACACTAGCAGATGCACAAGGCCATGTGATGGCCGGCTGCAACTAGTAAAGAAGCATGTAAATCTGATCTACTAATGCAAAGATAGGATGACAACTCTCTTGCATCAAATAGAAAAAAACTAAGTAACATATTCAATGATGCATTTGACAATCTAACATAGAGATAAGATGACAGTTATCTAGTGCTAAACCTCAAAAGATCAAGGACACAACATATCAAGCACAAGCTTAGAACATAGGAAAATGGAAAGAGAGCAATTAACAACAAAAGAAGCTTGTATTAGCTAAAAATGAAGACGAGACGCTGCAAGTGACAAAATATCTACAGTCTCCAGAAGTTGAACCTTACACCAAATGTCAACCTTGATTACTGGCTATTTCTAGATTTACATTAAAAGGGCACTTGGCCATTTAAGTATGGAGAGGTCATAATTGACCACCAACCACATTTAACTGCCTGATGGAGTCTCTGACTATGTTTGCTTGCTGCAGTGAGTGAATCTAATATGCTCAGGTGCTATGCTATCCTTTTAGGCGGTTGGAGTGCTCGTACCAGTGGAGTCCATGACTGATAAATTCGGTTACAGGGTCATGCTTGTCCTTTTCTACCTTAGCCATACTGTCTATTAAACATGGTTGCTGGGGGTCTGTCAACGACTGAAAATGGCGGAGCTGGTCATCTCCTTCTTCAAGCAACAGAGTGGTCAAGGACGTGGAATGCATGGACAAACAGATGGTTGGGATGAGAGGGAAGGATAACTGTCAGATCGGGAAAATGGATGGCAGAGATGGCTCGGCGGAGGTTACCGACCGAGGCGAGAGTGGGTTGATTTGTGGCCATTAAATATGAAGCGGATAGATCGGACGGTCATCGGGAAACAAAGTCGCGCGAGAGTTTAACGGGTGGGATGGATAGGTCAGGCGGTAAATGGTATTTATCGCACTGCTTTCGGGCCCTAAGCGGTAAATGCCCGAGGGTGCGTGATTCCATTCAACAATTGACACGTAGCGGTGGATGAGAGAGAAAAAACGCTCTCATCGTGCACTAATGTTCGATTAAGTCGTTGGCGCGATGAGAGCAAATGCTGTCGAATCTTTACGGAGATGATCGAACAATGGGAAATGATCGAGCCGGTCGCTTTATCGGGTGCGATGGGAGCCGTTAGATCGGCGGGGAAGATCATTGGCGGAGATGAAAAAGCGATGAGTTATGACATCGCAAAGTCATACGGTGAGGTTCTATGGTGGGTTTGGGCTTTGCGCCTAGGGCTAAGGCCAAAGGGGGTTAATCTGTCAGGTTTTAGAAGAAGAATAGAGGAATGGAAATGGAGGAGGGTAAGCGGGGTAAAAGGAAAGAAGGGAAGAATGACCAAAAGTGAAACTTCTTTGAGCACAACCAGATAGACGAGATCCCCTCTCGACATTAGAAAATCAGCACTGCATAGCAGAGTTAACAGGTCCCACATCTGAAACATGGTCAATATATTTTGTAAGTGTCTTGTCTCATCAAAAAGATTTTTAATTCATTTATATTGAAAATCCAAAAAAATCTAAAAAATTCAAAAATTCAAAAATCATTTATACCTATGGCACCCCATGCTACATCTAGTGGCAATACTAGATCCAAATCTCCTCGGAAATCCATTCCGGCGTCGGGGTAATCATCGACTATAATGACCTGTTGATCCTGTTAGTGTCAGTTAGTTAAGCCTGTCATTAGTGATCAAATATGCTCTTACAAGGTGTTGTTAGGGTGTCAAGTCAAATTTTTGTCATTTCAGTGAGTCTTCAAATAACAATTTGGTCACCGGTTATCGTGTCTAGGTCACTACTGCTCCCTTCACTTACTCATGATCTTAATCACTCATCATGTTCATTGTCTTCTTCGAGGTATCATATCTTCATTTAAATGTCTTGGGTCATGAAATTGTTAAATTCCTCTCTTTAGGTCATGGTCTAGGGTTTCACTCCATGTGTCATCACGATACCATATGATGCCAAAAACATGTCCATCATGTGATTAAGTGGGTAAAGGAACTAGGCAGCTTAGGGAAAGAAAAATAAAGGTAACTGTAATGATTTATTTCAAATAAGACAATGTTGCAGTACACTACCTCGCCTCATCATTTCTCATAAGGACATGTTTGTTCCAAAATATGTTTCCGACCAAATGGAGAATAATTTTACAAAAGTGAAAGAGGTTTTTGTCCATTATAGTCCAAGAAACAAAAACCTCCTTCATTTTATGCACAGGTGTTATAATATGAAAGAAATTCCCAAAATGCAATTGCTACAGGAGAGTTGCTGCACTTTTGGACAGCTTGACGTCAAGATATTTTTTCAGGGGTTTGGAGCAGGTTCTGGCAGTTCTTGAGGCCTCTATTGTGTATTAGACATCCTAAACTTTCCAATGGTACCTTCAGCATGTGATTTGGATTAGTGGAAGGCATCCAAAAGTAATATGCAAGTTGGTACTGTGCTCTTGTCAGGGAAACCCTGAGTTTTTGGAGTGACCTTGGGAAGATCAAATTTTCTCCGTCATGGAGTGTCCAAATGACATGCTTGAGGTGTCCATCTTATAACAGACTTCAAGAGCTTTCCAACGAGCTATCAAGCTCTAAATTTGGAGGCGTTTAAGGCCTCCAAAAGTTGTTTGGAAGACTAGCGCTACGCTTTGGAGGCTGGCGCTGCGCGTAGAAGAATTGCGCTGCGCTTTGGCATTGCACGTAAGAACACTGCGCTACGCGTAGAACAGAGTGCCCAAAAATCCTTTAAAAGTCTCCCAAATCTCATTTTTTCACTTGCAAGATTGATTTTATTGAATTCTAAGCCAAGGGACAAGACTTTGTGTCATCATGGAGGCAAAATCTTTGCTAGAAAGAAAGAGACAACATAAAGGAGGGAGGATCCTCAGATATGAACCATCAAATTGCAACACAATCAACTCCTATCCTTTCATCAAACAGTGTTTTGAGGATGTCCACTACTTGGAATTTTGCAAAAGGGTGAGCGAGGCAGGGTTTTATGAGCAACTAACAAATTGGGTAGCAACACAACTGAAAGGAGAGACTGCTATTATCACTGGTATTAAGTTCAGTTTCTCAGTGGCCTTCATTTCAATAGTAATTGGGTTACCAGACAATGGAAAATATTGGTTCAAAGGAATGACCCTAGATCTTGAAAACTACAAGCCATTCCTAAAGAAGCCATACATAGATACACATACTCACCTCTTGCCTTTCAGATATTTATTGGAGAAATATGCCCCTTTAATGAAAACTGTTATGAAGTTCTTCACTTGTGAAGGTAGATTCTCTAGGTTGTATGCCTATCATATTCGCCTCCTGATGCATTTCACATCTCAAAAGCCACTCAACATGTGTAATTATCTATTCAGGAGCATTTCCAAAATGTTTGAAAAGATACAATTAAAGGATAAGGAACACTCCCCAAGCTTTTCCATCACAATGTCATCAAAACCATTGTCCTTCACCAACTAGCAGAGAGAGGTATGGCTTGGGAAGCCTTTTTGGAAGCAACCTTAAAATGGCATGAAGAACATGCAACATCTCAGTCTCTAAGTGCACCAAAACAACAAACAGAGGCGGGGTCATCTACCAAAATAATGGAGAAGACTCAGCTATCCAAACCTGAGGTGACTAAAGTGTATAAGAAAGGGAAAAGGCTTGTGTTTTCTTCTTACAAAGAGAAAGGGGCCAAGCCTTCTTCTTCAACAAAGTAGGAACCAATAGCAAAGGATAAAGACACAGTAGAACATGAGTTTGAACTAATTGATCAAGAGATTGAAGATCAGACCACAAAGATGAGACAAACTATCAGGGATAAGGACTACCAAATCAAAGAGCTGGCGATCAATTTGGAAAGGGCAAAGTATGTTATATCATTCCTTGAATAGGAAAACAGTCAACTTAAAGCAAAGGAGTTGATACTAGAAAAGGAAAAAGCCAAGTTAATGTAGGAAATCGGAAAAGGTAAGGAGATCATGACATGAAGCGAGCCTGAAGCATCAGAGGTGAGAAGAAAAAGGAAAGGACCAAGAATAAGAGGCCTCAAGAAAGCTTTGCAAGAGGAACAAGAACAAATGCTGCTTAATGAGGACCATGACCTAGAAGAAAGGATTTCCCTAGAGGTTGATCAAGATAAAGAATATTGGCTTAATAGGGTGAATTAACACTTGGAGAAGCTCCTTGAGAAGGCAAACAAAGACAATCAATTGCTCAAAAACATGGCACATCACTATCAAGCTCAAAACATGATCGGCAATGTCAAGGTAAAACAACTTGAAAACAAGCTCAAGGAGGCCAAAAAAGACCAAAAGGATGAGGGAAACTTGGAGATGTTTGCTGAAGCATCCATGAAGCTATAACAAACCTATTTTTACACCTTCCCTCCAATTTTGAGCAAATTCTAAGCACTTTGTCTTTTTTGACAAATTTTGGTCTAAGTTTAGAAATTTAGTTGCTCTAGAAGCGTAGCACCTTGGCGCTGCGCTTTTTCCTCAGGCCTCCATTTAAGGAAAGGCTTGCATTTTTGGAAAGGTATTGACATCCATTAAAATCCCATTTGCCTAAACTTTGCAGAGGTAGCTCGGTTTTGGAGAAAAATGCAAAAACGTGGCAAAAAACTAGCATCATGGACCATTTTTTGACAGGCGCTGCACTTCTGGAGTGACCTTGGGAGAATGGATTTTTGAAGGTCTTCCCATGCTCCAAATTTAGAAATTTAAACTGTTTTGGAAACTAGACTTGAAGTGCTAGTTGACTCTTCTCTCAGATTTGCATTTTGACCCCTAGAAGGTACCTGAAAATCAGCTCAAAGTTGGCGCTATGCTTCTACATTTTTTGTGTTTTTATTCAGAAAATTTCACTGTGTAAAATTTCTAGTTTCTAGTATGACTTGGTCAAATTCAAGATTCTCTATGGAATGGCACTAGTTACGAGGCTAGGTGATGTAGGCATGAATAAATGTACATCACAGGTAGTATTTTGTGTTTATTAGGCGTCATAAATGAAGCAAACTCCTAAACAAACTCTTCATGAAGTGTTTGAGTTTCACCTTCTCACTCTCACCTGTTGGTTGAGAGAATCTTGGAGTCAGTTCCTCCACCAAGGAATTTGACTCCTGAAGGTGGGCAAGTGGTCTAGGAGAGAGTCTATAAGTATCATTTCTCCTCAGGAGAAGAGGGTTGAACTTTTTGTGAAGGAGGCTTGCATGTAATCATCTTTCAACTAATAGAGAGACAGATTGCAACTATTTTCAAGGAACTCTAGCCCAATGAGTTCATGGTTCTTGTACTTCATTATTTTTGTTTTCTCATGTTCTAAACATATTTATCTACATTATATATCTTCTTTCTATGAATTCCTTGTGATAAAATACTCATAATTCTTGTTTTTCAAGCTCTGTTATCTGGTTTTCATAGTTATGTGTTTTGTCTTCCTAAGCTAATGAAATCATGTTTATTTATGCTCATTAGTTTCTTTCACACTATATCCTCTATACTACACTGACAAATACTCAAAATACACCATGGCTTTTGATATCTAGCTCCTTCTCATATTTGCTCCTGCACCCCTATAGCCTAGACCTATTTGTGGTTCCAAACCCTAAGTTCAGCAGACCCTAAAAACCAATTTTTTACAAACAAACAAACAAATACACATATCTAGCCTAAAATTCATTTACTTTAAAGTCATATCACTGATAAGAGACTTAGAGAGATCCCTCTCATGCTCAGTGGGGCTAGCTACTGAGCTGAAGTGGTTTGAGGTTACTCGTCTCGATTTCCTTTTCAGCCTAGGAGATTGTAAGGACTAACAGATCCCATCAAAGGAAAAAATCGTCATCAAAAGTTGCCCTAGGGACCTCACCACCCCCTAGGCGTTTCAGCAAGTCAGCCCATCTGCCCATCTACGGATCTCTCGGGCTCCGATGGTAGATAATACCTTGGGACGAAGCCCAGGTACTTTTTCAAAAAAGAACGAGCATAAGAACGTGTCATATTCGAAATTCTTTGTCTGACCCTTCTGAATGGAAGTGAGTTGGTTCTTCATGTTGGGCAACAGAGGTGTACACCAACCAAACACAGTAGAGAGGAAATCCACTGCTAGGCTCATGGACACACGTGCATCCTGAAGTAGAGTAGCAGAACCGTTTACCCTGGATATGGTAAATAGTAGGATTTTCAATGATAAACTCTCTACGTGCTTGATTGGAATCTGACTTCCAACCTTTTTGGGGTGGCCAAGACAATATATGCGGACGTAGTCTTCTACAATGAGACTACCTCTCGTTCTTCCAGTAGAATGCACTATCTCTCCCTATCGAGAGAGACCTGTAATGAAATAAATGTCTTCTATCTCGATCCTAAGGGGCATCTGATCAATCATGAATGCATCATCTTCTACACTCTAGTAATGAATCAACAACTCAAGCAATCGAGTATTCGCCTTCATGTTTGACATTGTAAAGAATTTCAACAAACCATAACCTCTCAAAGCATCTAAGGCTTTTGGATCCTCCATCACTTGGTTATCAAAGGCACTATGCTCCCTTTCACACCAGCTAATTGTCATCTTGCCAAAAAAGATGTTTGAAATCATTAAATTAATGTTTTAAATTTTTTACTCGCGCACACTGTTGAGGGATATATTCCCCTAGGGTCTTGGGTTGATAACCTAGCAGATTGGAGGTTATCTATACAGAGAAACACACATTCCATACAACCATAATGCTAATATAAGCGAACTCTACGATAAGTGGCGTACCTGAGGTCCTTCGTTTGAGAAGATCCTGCCAGGGTCCAAACCCTCTTGGAATTCCTTTTGCTCCTTCAACCTGCAAAACAATCAATTCAAGAAAGTACAACAGTATATGGACTAAATATCATAAAGAAATCATCTTCATAGTATATTGAAAGGTAGTTAGTTATGCAAAGGTAGTTAGTTATGCAATTAAACAACCATTCATATATGAATCATAACATGGATATCATAAACATGAAGAAGATTTATATTAGGAACAAAGACAAGTGTTTCTTTTATTATAAACAACTAAAGTACAGAAAGGAATAATTTCACCTGATTCGTCCTTTCTGTTAGTGTCAGTCTTTCCAGCCTTCCTCCAGTGATCAAATATGCTCTTACAAAGTTGTTTCAGAGTGTTAAGGTCAAATTTTGTCATTTCAAAAAGTTTTCAAGCAAAATTTGGTCACTAGGCTTTAGGTCTAGGGTTTGCTTTATGCTCCTTCTAAAGTTGCCCAGATGCCAATCTATGTCATCATTCAGCTGATTCTATCATCATTCATAGGGTTGTCATTATCATGTCAGTGTCTAATGAGTCATTTTACACCTTGTTCATGCTTCAGTTGTGCCTTGGCAAGTTCATTTC
>APFE030263877.1:0-22278 GCA_000404065.3 Pinus taeda
TTAAAACAACTGTGAAAAGTGAATATACCTCTGTCATCCCATTGTTCTCCCTGTGGAAGAACCATGTCCGGATCACCTTGAAAATCCATTCCGACTTAAGGAAAATCCTGAATGGCAAAGACTTGGTTCTCTAACCAGTCAAAGTAGATCTCAGGAAAGCGAACGACCTTCTCTCCCTCATCAGGATGCCGGGCCATAACCGCAACCCATCTCATCATCTTAGGCTCCCAAGGAACCCCAACCCCAACTGTGAGCTGCTATGGGATCAACATGGGAACTCTCTCTAAGGCGAAACTCACAACCAAAGCCCCATATCCAAAGGTCTTTGATTGTCTGTTCTTCGCCCTAGTCAACTGCCCCTTCAGATTGGCCAGTACAACATCACACCAGTTGAAAATGGTGCCTCGGTAGCAATCTATCGCCATCCGCATCTGGGATCCGGTGGCCATGTGTAAAGCGACTACGCCGCAGAGTCTGGTAACTGTGAATGCTATCACCATAAGTTCAGGACGGGATATGCACTTGATTTAAATCCCTTTCTCCTAGTTCTGGTTATTACACCACTCTAGCCGGAGGCTAGCAAGGGATTGGCCACCCGGCCTAGTCCCGAATAGAGAAAGGTGTTCGCGGGCAAACCAGTGAGAAAATATATATCGGAGGCCTCTATCTCGAGCTGATGGTCTCCAATGTAGAAACATTGATCCTAAATGTTCCATCTCTAGACCAGCCACTCCAGAAATGGCACCTGGGCCCTCATGCCAGGTATGACCCAGTATTTGTAAAGGCCGCATGCTCGTAATGCATCGATCATAGGTTGATGATTCAATGCGGCCGAATCAACATCTTCATGCTCTCTTTCACACCAATCCAACATGGTGGGCAATCTACACACCAAAAAATAAGTCTTAGAAATCTTAAAATCAAAATTTAATGGTTGAATTTCAAAGATGGGGTTTGGGGGTGCACTTTACATGGGGTACACACCCCGCCTTCAGAAACAGGGCATGGGTATGCACCTGGTCTGAAGGTAGGTTGCGTACCCCAACCCTTTTTCCTTTGAGGAAAAAGGTCGGGGTACGCAGGTTACCCATGGGCTAAAAATCAAATTCTAAATGGATGAAATTGAAGAGGAGAATGTTGTGGATTACCTGGAAGTGACAGCACTCGATTCCGACGGTCTAATTTTCCGCAAAGTCCACGGGAAGTTTCTTGCCAAAAGCCCTTTTTTCTACCTCAACAGTAAAATGGTAAAAATGACATGGTTAAAGGTCTTTTTATAGGTTTTTCGATAAATAAATATTAGATTTTTTTATTTTTCACCATGGAAGGTCATTTTCAATGTATTTTTTTCCTATCTTAAACAGGTATGAGTAATGTGTCATTTTTGTGTAGGACAAAGGGATTTTCAGGGAAACTTGTCATTTTTCACAAACCAAACATCAAAGTCATCTTTTAAGCCCTTTCTGACTCCTAAAAAATGAAAATATTGCTGAGCGTTTCTTTTACACTCGTTAAAACAGAATTAAAAGATGGTCCCCTTATAGCCCTTTTCTGACCGTAAAAGCAGGAAAAGATTGTCAGATTTTTGTCGTTTCAAATTTGATACTGGAAATAAAACGACGTTTCCTTGATTGCTTTTTACTTTTCAGGTCAAAGACACTAACTATGAAAATATCCTTGGTCAAAAGATCAAGCGGTTCTCCTAGGTATTATTTTATACTTTTTCGGGCTTAGGAGACACAAATTTACGAAAAAGTCCAATCTGGAGTCTTCTAAGTTTTTCAGACGCTCTAAATATGAAAAACACCGAGTTTCTCCTATACTGGACTCGTTAAAATTTCACAGTAAAGGACCTGTTCTATTACAAACAGGAACGGACCACTCCTTCTTAGGGTTCGCATCAAAAACTAAGTTGGACTCATCCGAAGGATGAGCTTACAAACAAGCATATGTTATCCTCCTCAAGCTTGTAAAAAATAAAGAGGTACTTGCCAGAAATGGTGGGGGAAAAATGAGAAGAATGAGCCTATTTGATATCAAGAAAACCTTGCTACCGCTCTTGAACACGACACTTATTCATTCACCTGGGTGGGAAATCCTTTACCTCACAGTTGACCAAAATCATTTTTAGCCGGGTTATGGGAGTCGACTTTGAGTCATTTATCACCAAACCATCTGTTGTGTCGTTATGTGTTCAAGAGGTCTGAAACAAAACATTCAACCGCAAAATACCTATCATTCATCATATCATCATTGAGTCAGTCATTGCAGCAACATTTCTTCAACTTGAACTATGATTTCGTGTTGTGGGCTTGCCCTGCAACAGGTCGCTTTCTATCGACATCAGTACATTATCTAGAGAGTTGACTTAGAAATCGTCAGCACCTTGGAGTCTGCATGCATTAATGGCAGATTTCTCGCCTTCGACGTCAGTTTTCATCATTGACTTGCGATCGAAGGATTCCATGAAATGTTCGACATCGACTCATTCATTCACATCTTATGGATTGTGCTGGGTACTTTGAGAACCATTGACATTACTGGTGGTCTCTCTTACGCTTGTTAACAGTTTACATCATTGACTGGTAATCAAGTGGTTTCTACCATGTTCGACATCGACTCATTTATTCGCATGGCTAGAATCGTACCAATTCGGGAAGTAGAGATGAAGACCCTGGATCTAGTTTCCACCATCCAGGCTACGAGGAGTTTTTTATTCATTATATTGTAGAACAATTATAAACAGATGGCTGCGTCCACACTGTGTCTACACGAGTCTAGGGTTATGATGTATTATGAAATCATTCCTGTATCAGAGTAGTTAGTCTATTAGTTAAAGTTTTGATCTAAGTATGGGAATTCCTACCTCAGCGATGATATAATCTTATACATGTATTTTTTGTTGAAAATTGCAGGTTCTAACCAGGCTCTCCACGAGATAATCCTTGAAATGATAAAGTACTTCACCCTTCCTAGATGATATAAAACCTTTATCTATTACAGGCTTCGCACTTTAGGGGGCAATCTGTTACACTGAAATTTGTCACCATGACTATCTGCAGTTAATATGGCTCCATCAATAGTCATATTATCCTCCTTGTCAAGCCTTATACCTCTGCTCTCCATGTCAAACTTCAAAAAAGAGAGAAAGTCATTAAAAATCATGTTTATCCCTGGGTACGCAGGTTCTCTCTACCTTGCCTGCGTGTACGCATCCCAAGCTCATTGTACCTGCATACTTGTACGCTTTGTAAGTCAAGGGATGGGTGCGTACTCCTGTAAAGGTCAAAAGGCGCCAGTTTCATCTTAAAAAAGTTACTTGTGGTCACTTCTAGTGCTTTCCAGAAGAGTGTTTGACATGTATTGAGCACCTCCAGATGGTTCATGCATCCCTATGATAGAGGAACTTATCCCATCAAGAGAGGAGCTACCCCATCCAAAAGAGGGAGTATCCCATTGATGTTGGAACTGAATAACTTCCTCTAGAACACTATAAATACAGGCATTGGGCCAAGGGAGGGGAGGTTGAAAGCTGAACATTCAAAGGGTAGATGCTGCTGGAATTAGGACTTCCATTGTAAGCTTGTGAGGAGAGATTACCATCCTTTCTTGTTTCATTTGGAAGTGGGTGAGCTTGTCAAAGTAGAGGAAAACTCTTGCTGGACCCTCGGAGGAACTTGCACAACACCAAGGCTCAGGTTGTAATGGTTTCTTTTTTGTTCCTTAATACAAATAATTCCATTCTTCTCAATGATTTGTTGTTAATGAATTGTTTCATATACTCCTTGGTCTATATGTTGAATATGCTTTGTTTTATGGAATATTCAGGTGTTATGTAATCATTTGATTGTTAGTGTATGAAGGTTTCAAAGTGAAGGAAGAGCTCATCTGGATTGACAAGGCTAGACTGCTACAACGAGCGTTGGACTTCAGGTAGGATCGAAAAGCACTTGGTTTCTCATATGATAATGCATGTTTAGAGAAGGATTGCTCTTAATTGTCTTGTTTGTCACTAGAGAGTCTTAGACTCCTAGGGAGGTTAGTTTTGTCAGCAAAAATAACTCTTTCCGCATGACAGTAGCGACGAAAGACAACAAACTGAAGGAATTCATAGACAAGTATATTCGTAAGCCTCCAACAACATCTTCTCAAGATCTGACAAAGTGGAGGAAATGTGTTGCAAAGGCAAGAAGAATCATAGTAGAAGGGGTTCAAGACCATATTGTCTCAAATCTCCATCGGAAGGATACACCATATTCAATGTGGAAAACCTTGATCAACTTGTTTCAGAACAATAGTGATAACATGAAGTTTTAACTGAAGGACAAGGCTTAGAAGATCAAGATGGAGAAGGGTGCCACAATACCACAATACTTTATTAGGTTCACCCAATGTTGGGATGACATTGGGAGTGTCATTATTGCAATTTTTGAAGATGATCTAGTTAGCCTAGCACTTCTAGGCCTTCCCAAGAGCCAGAACAACTACTAAGATTCAGTAAATGTGAGTGACAATCTACCAATGTGGAAGCATTTGTGTTATGACTTGGTGCAAGAAGAGCTAAGGTGGAGCAACAAATATGAAACATCATCCAACTATGATGATGTGGAGAATTTTTCCTTAACTATAAATTTGATGAAAGGGAATGGAAATACATTATAATCCAAAGAATATTATAGTCAGGGTAGCAAGAGGAAGGACTTGTCGAAGATTAAATGTTTTCATTTTCATGAGTTGCGACACTATGCCACAAAGTTTCCACAGAATAAAGCTAAAAGGAATCCCTCAGGATGACTGACAACTGAAGATATTGCTTCACAATTGGAGTTGGATTTCACCCTCATTTCTTACATGATGACATCGGTGATGGGTAGTGCATGGTATCTAGATAGTGGACCCTCATTCCATATGATTGGAAATAAATAATTTTTCAATGACTTGGAGGAGAAGGACCTTGAGATGCACATAGAGATGGGAGATGATGGAAGTTATAGCATGATCAACATTAGTATTGTTACTTTTGAGAGGGATTCTTGCTCTCCTCTCACACTAAAAGATGTCATGTGTGTTCTATTTCTAAAGAAGAATTTAGTTTTAGTTGCTATTTTGCAGGACCATGGCTACGATGTGATATTTAGCAAAAGAAAGTATTTCCTTCATAACATAACCTTAGGACAAGTGAAGAATATCAGGGTTTGGGTGAAGAACCTTTAAAAATTGCATGTAGAAGATTGTGCAGCATTGAGTACAAAAGCATATAAGGTGTAGATCCTAGACATTGGTGAATTATGGCATAGAATATTGGCCCATATTCACCGTGGAGATTTGAAGATCATGAAATAGATTTCTAGAGGACTTCCCAAGGGTGCATTAGAGTAGAGAGATACATGTAAAAGGGTTTACATTACGGGAGTATACTAAAGCCATCTTTTATGATAAGGACAGTAGAGTGCAACTGATCCTTGAAAGGGTTCAATCAGATATGTGTGGACAGTTATCAATAACCACCTCAACCAAGAAGAAGTATTATGAAATATTTCTAGATTATTTATCACATAAGTGTTGTATTTTCTTCATGCATAGGAAATATCATACGTCCTGCAAATTTTGTGAATTTAAAGTGCTTGTTGAAAAAGACACTAGAAGGAAAGTGAAAGCTCTTACGAGCGATAATGGTGGAAAATATTTTTTGAATGAATTCAGGAATTTTGTGCATCAGAAGGAATTCAGTGGGGATTTATAGCATCACACAATCCACAACAAAATGGGATGGATGAAAGGAAGAAAAAAATTATTGTGGGAGTTTCACGGGCAATGTTGCATGATCGAAGCCTATCATTGTACTTGTAGGCTAAATCATGCAACAAAATTGTATATGTGTATAACATGAGTCCTCATTAAATTCTCATGATGAATACACCAAATGATGTTTTCCCAAGTAAGAAACTAGATGTGGAACACTTCAAGATCTTTGGCTCATCAGTTTACTGCCAGGTTACCAAGGATGTAAGGAAAAATATAGAACCAACAACTGACTTGGGCATATTTGTGGGGTACACTAATATAAATCACAACTATCATGTGTACCTTCCATCCCATAGGATGAAAGTGGTTCATAGAAATGTGAATTTTGATGAAGAGAAGGCCAAGAGATGTTCTCTTGAGAGGTAGCTTCAGTTGTGTGCATATGAGGAGCTTCTGGCTCCAGAGGAAGAACCTCAAGATGATTTGCTGCAATCACATGCAAAGAATCAAGTGGAAGCACCCTCTCATGCAAACATACAGAGATGGAATGAAGCACACCATAGAAGTTGATAGATTGATGCATGATACTAGAAAGAATGTGGGAGCATCCATATCATAACTCAAGCAGGGGAGGTAACCAGATCAGTACAATGACTACATGACTCTAATGAGCAAGTGTGTAGAGATTGAGCCATCCTCATTCAAGGAAGAAGTGAAACAGCCAGTATGGGTTGTTTCGATGGTAGAGTATGACTCCATTGTTAGAAACAATGTGAGGGAAGTGGTCACAAGACCAACAGACAAGTCAATTGTGACTTCCAAATGGTTTTATAAGGTAACAAAAGAGGAAAATGGGAGTGTCAAGAAACACAAGGCCAAATTTGTGTCTAGAGGGTTCTCTTAGGTGGAGGGAATTGATTACAAGAAGACCTTTGCTCCAATAGCAAGGTATGCTTCAATCAGATCTATTTTATCACTTCCAGTGTAGATTGGATGGAAGATACATCAAATGGATGTGAAGACAACATTCCTCAATAGAGTGATGGAGGAATATGTATAAATTGAGAAACCTAAATTATTTGAGACCTTCAACAAATATTTTCATGTGTGCAGTATCAAAAAATCATTGTATTGATTGAAACAAGCACCTTGTGCTTGGTACAATAGGATTGAGAACTATTTCACCGATTTGGGCTTGACCAAATGTGGAGCATATGAAAACCTTTACCATATTGGGGTTGAAGGTAAATTATTGATTATATTGTTACATTTGGATTATTTAATTCTAATAGGTGATGAGAATCTGCTCAAATATTGCAAAAGAGGATCATGCAAGAGAATTCAAGATAAAGGACCTCAGCTCTATTGGGACGGGGTACCCTAGGTCCAATTTTGAGTAAGTTTTGTAAAATCCTTCTCATTTTAAGGAGTGGAGTGCGTAGCCTACTGGTCATTAGGAGTTAAGGGCTTTTAGAAGGTTAAATCCCCTTAGTTTCTGTATTGTTTTGAGCTTCGACCATGGTTTGCAGACCATGGTATTGTAATAGGAAAAAATATATAAAGGGATGTCTTAGCTTGTCTAAGGAAATATGTGATGTGATGTCTGATACTTGTGTCTTGCGTATTTTATCTTCTATATTCAAGAGAAGGGGAAGGATATTGTTGTTGTGTGTGCAAAGACCTTTGTAAGTCTATAGTTGTGTCTACAAGCCCTGCAGCTAAGTGCGCAGGGTCAGAAGTTTGTATAATCAACGAATTGAAGAAATAAAATAATATTTGGAAGCATATCTGTGTTTTGTTACCTGTTTCAAATTTTATGTACTTCTGTTTGAATATTGTTCATTGTAGCATATTTTCCATATAATTGCATTGTGAAGACCTGGATATTGTTATTTATGTTCAATAATACATATAGAAGTAGTTATGCACAACTTATGAATATGTTAAGTAATGAAACTATTCCATGACTATGTTTATGAAGTAAATGGTTTGTGTAGGTTAGATTGAGCCCTAGATCGGAAGAAACACTATAGCCACACTTCATACCCTTCTGGTTGCAGAAACCTAGTTCTAGCATCCCCACATATTACCTTGGGTGAAACTGCGATTTTCCATGTGCGGGTCATTGCTAAAAGGGTCAGTAATATAAGGTTTTGTTGGTTAGTGCAGCGTAACTTTGAACCTGGACCTAAGCCCTGAAGCCAACAAATGGTTCCATTGCTAGGACTAGGATCTATTTGAGGGATGTGGGTGTGGCATCTGACCAAGAAGGAAATTCAGAATTGGGTTGATTGAAAGTAACACAAGCTTGCAATACAAGAAAACATAAATCCGTGGTTATCAAAAAAATCTTGGTTACAAAGGTACATTATACAAAACAACATGAAATATTTTTTTTCTCTTTCCCTAATGAATTGTATGAGTGTCTTGCAAGATTAGTTGATAGTCAGCCTCTGCTGGCAGCATGAAAAGAATCTTGTTTGGATAATAGAATTAGTAAAGAAGCTCAGAAACATTGATACTGAGATCACAAGAGTTGTAGAATTTTAGATTGATAGCATTCTTGGAGGATTAATCACAGAAATCACAATTGAGACATCAATATCTTATAGTGAAGTCAAGTGAATATTTTTCAAAGGTTCACAAGGTAAGTTCTTGAACTCATTAAAGCTCTAGATTAAAATTTTATTGTGCGAAAAGGGTGTATGTGAGTGAATTGATGTTTAAAAAAAGCCAGCTTGGGACTACAAGAAGTGGGAAAATATATGTATCTAAAACAGAGTATATTCCTCTATTAGGTGATTCAGACAATAATAAAGAAAGGAGTAACCCTAGTATACCTATAGGAGCATCACAATGAGGAAACCATGGTATGACTCAGATTCCCCATCCATCCACTCCCCCTCCACCTCCACTTCCATATCCATGTCCACCAATTAATATGGACAATACAATGAAAATTCCTATGTTCAGGGGTCTGGGATCAGAAGGCCCTGAACAATTCTGGTTTGTCATTGAAGTTGTGTAGAAATCATAGCAAATTAATGATGATGATATGAAAAAGGCCCAACTTATGACAGCATTGTAGGATATAGTGATGTCTTGGTACATAAAGTATAGCACGACGAATCCCACTATTACGATGGTTGAGACAAAGACAACCTTGAATTCAGAATCCATAAAGCTGAAGTCATAGTCATAGTGTTTTACAGACATGAAGGAAATTAAGAAAGCACATAATGAAAGTGCATGGGAATTATACCAAAGGTAAAAATGTCTAATCAGTTAAGGGAATTTCCAGATTACTGACAAGGTACATAAAGAACGGTACATCATTGCATTGTTGCCACCTATAAGATTTCCATTATGACAACAGAGGATCAACACACAAGATGAAGCCTTAGATATCATGATGAAGTTAGAAGCATCTCCAGTCCAGGATACAAATATTGGATTCTAGCGGATCCAATCATAGCTCACAAGCTTGCACATGGAGATCCAACGGTTGAAGAAAGGAAAAGATGTTTGATCATAGATGCAATTAGAAGTGTGGTCTTTGAAATGTAAGTTTGAAATTCATTATAAATATCAATGGCCCATGTATCCTGATTATATAGAGGCTTGAGGTCATAATCCTCTAAATCCATAAACAGGTGCCACACAAGGTGTTGGATCAGGTATATGGTTTAGAATATGCAGAGTTAGAAGCCAACATCCCACAGATCATTATTATTTATTTCAAAAGCATGTGAAGACACCCAAGTAGTTGTTTTGCAATTTTTTCTGAGCAATAGGACATGATGAGTGTAATTATCATAGCTACACCTTAATGATGGAGGAGATTGTGTCATATATGATGCAAACTAAAAGTCGTGCACAAGAAAATCAACATTCGGCTATGGGCCATGTAGGATTCCAGGTCCAAGGATGTACTTCAAGAGGAGGCGTAGGATGAGGTCAGGGTCAAATCATCTGTTATAACTATGGGAAAGAAAGACACTTTGTGCGAGACTTTCAGAACCCCACTTCTTTGTCTTGTAATTACTGTAGAAAATTTGATCATGTGATTGAACATTGTCCCATTTCAATGGGTGAGATGCAGAAAAAGAAGAACCAACATCCTATGCAGAACCTGGATATGATGAGATCGGAGCAATGTGAAGGACGATCCCAGTATAAACATGGTGAGAACATGAAGTACCTCAGCTAAAGAAGCTGACAAAGTAGAAGGAGAATAGCCTGAGGCGTATACTTGGGTTAGGAAAGTTAAAATTAAGAACATTGGGTTCAATATACAGAGAGAAAAGGAAACTTTCATGCAGGCAAAGAAAAGTTTCATGGATCTAGGAGCTTTGATGTCGAACTAATTGATGCAGTTAATTCCACATAAGAACCAACATGAAATAGTGATACAAAATCATGATATGGTTGTTTTGAAGTCATTTCTATAGACCTGCATGAAGTTATTAAGAGATTAGAAAGCAGTGGATGGATTACAAGATTTAATTGACAACTACACTCGAAAGGAAAAGCCTTGAACGAAACAACACGTAGTAAAAAATATCTATGGAAACAAAAAAAAAGGTTGATAAATGATAGTTATTACGTAGATTGGAGAATTTGAAATTGATCAAGTAATAGTAGATCTAGGATCAGATGGGAACATGCTACCTAAGACGACATGGGAGAAAATGGGACAACCAAATTTACAATGGTTGCCAATCCAACTATGCAAACAGAAGATTATTCTGATGGGTCGACTACATGGGGTCATTGTAGATATTGAGGGAGTCATTGTAATAACAAATTTGAAGTCATTGAGATCATAGATGATAGCAATATGTACCCAACTGCACTGGGAATTGATTGGCCATTTGATATGGATGCTATAATTAACTTGAAATGATGGAGCATGGTATTTGAGAAGAACAGAATGAGGGTTATTGTTCCTCTAGATCCCTCTGAAGGAGCAGGATACACAGAACTGATCCATAAATATTATGACAATGAGGATATTGAGCACATATAAAAGTTAACTCAACAAAAAGAAGATTGGATTACGCTGATGCATATGAAAGAATTAATTGGGAGAATGGTAGTTCTTATTTTTCATACTCTGACAAGGAAATGGAGCATTGGCAAAATCAGTTACATGAAGTCCCTATTCTGCATTGTAATAGACTAACGAAATCTCTTTGTTGTATCACATCGGAGGTTTGTAACTTACCATACTATGATGGAATAGGGGATGTATATATATTTTTAGATGAATTTGAAAGAGATGTTCAAGAAGAAGAAAGGTTACAAGCTCTAAATATACATCTATGGTCTACACCTTCGTGATGGCGGGGCACACACAAGCATGATATATCATATTGGAGGGAATAACGAAGATTGATGAGGCTCAAATTTGGGTATGTGAAAACAAAACTTGTAGAAACGTAGACTAGAAAAATGACCTACATGAGCATCTGTGTCAATGGAAGACTCCATGGGGTGGAAAAACACAACCAAAATGGGTACATGTATTTTTCCATGCATTAGATGTAATACCTATGAACTGGTATCTTGAAACAAAATTGTGCCATGGCACTGTTGACTAGCATGTGCTGAAGGAAATTTTCATACAGAATTTTAATTTTGAAGATGGGTTTGAAACTATAGATTTTGCCCTTGAATAGCTCTATGCAGCTATTTGCCGAATACCAACTGAGGTGTCATTTTGGATTCATCCGGATTGGAATGTGTAGCTACATCACACACTTGAATGTTACAACATAACTACGAAAGAAGGTGAAGAAGATTCATGCAATGTCAATATCCCTTAATCATAAGGATAGCACGAAGTTGCAGGACGAAATGTTGAGATAAACTAATGTGACACAACCGGTGAAAACAAGGAAGATCAATATAAGAACTGAGCGAGAAGCAATTTTTGCGTGCATCGACAATTATTGGGATGAAGATATAGTTGGTAGAGTTTCTGAGCTATTCAATGAATACCAAGAATTATTCCCGAAATCACTTTATGAAATCAAAGGTATTGCAAGTGATTTGGGTGTTATGAAAATCACGTTGAAACCAGATTCTAAGGCTATGAAGCAATGATCGTATTGGCTTAACCAAAAATATAAAGAAAAGGTGAAGCAAGAACTTGACAAGATGGACGTAGCTAGGATAACTGAGGTAGTAGAAGAGTCCAATTGGGTAAGTCTGATGGTTGTAAAAGAAAATAACACCAAAGGTGAAATAAGGATCTATGTGGATCTCAGGAAGTTCAATGATGCATTTGTGAATGATTTGTTTCCTGTGTGGTTTACTGACAAAGTTCTAGAAAATGTAGGTGGACAAGAGGCTTATTCTTTAATGGATGCGTTTTCAAGATGCCACCAAATCAGGATCACACCAAAAGATCAAAGTAAGACAACATTTTCTACTGAATGGGGATCCTTTCAATATACTATAATATTGTTTGGGTTGAAAAATACACCTATGATATTCTGCAGGCTGGTCATCGCAGCGTTGAAGGAGTTTATTCAAATATTTATGGAAGTGTACATAGATAAATGAACCATGTTTGGGTTACTGAAGAGGAATGTTTCAAGCCTACGCTTAATGTTGGATGTTTGAATAAAATACCAAATATCGCTGAACCTTAAGAAGTGTATATTTAATGCACCATATGGAGTATTACTGGGCCACATTGTGTGCAAGTTGGGGTTCATGGTCGACCCTACCAAAATTGTTGTTATCATCAATTTAGATCTGCGAAGAATGTGAAGCAGTTGTGCACCACTCTAGGAAACAGGGAATGCTATCGAATGTTTATAAACCCGTACACAAAGATAACTGTGACAATGGAGAAGCTATTAAAAAAGGACATTATATTTTATTGGGATGAGGACTTCCAACGAAGCTTCAATCTTTTGAAAGAAAAGATGGTTATTGTGCCAATTTTGGTGTTTCCATATTGGAAGAAAGAGTTTCATGTCTACCTATATGCCTCATGCATAGCTTTGGGCATCGTATTGACCTAGTCAAGCGAAGGAAACATTGACCACCCAATTGCATTTTCGAGTTAAAAACTATCGAAGCAGAAAAAATTTATTTTATGAATAAGTGTGAAGGTTTCCCCATGGTACATGCCCTACATAAATTTGGACATTATCTATTAGGTGTTCACTTTAAAAATTTTACAAATAATTATGCATTAAAGTACATGGTTAACAAGCCTGTGTTGGGGGGAAAGATTCATTGATGGCTACTGCTCTTTTAGGAGTATGATTTTGAAGTAATCATCAAGGTGGGTAGAATAAATGCCAGATCAAACCATCTATCAAGAATTGAGAAACATGAATAACCAAAAAATATCAAGGAAGGAATGCATGATGCAAAACTCTTCACAGTAAGAATAGATGACAATCACTTCGCTCACATCATTTCATTTTTGGCTGCTAGTGTAGCTCCTACAGAGTATACATTGTAGCAAAGGAAAGAACAAGTAGTCTGAGCTACGAACTTTTCCTTGATTGCGGGACAATTGTACAAAATGGGTCTAGATGAGATATTGTGTAGATATGTCCCTGAGTATGAAAGAAATAGTATTCTAGCTAAATCACATAGTAGTTTCATGGGAGCCCATTATGTAGGGAAAGATACAATGCAAAAGATCTTAAGAATAGGGTTGTGGTGGCCCACGATACACAAATATTCAAAGGAATATTGTAGTAACTATGATGCTTGCCAGAGGACATGTAAACTGTCAAAGCGGGATGAATTTTCATTTAATCCAGAACTCACTTTGCAAGATTTTGACAAATGGGCAATTGATTTCATCGGACCAATCAACCCACCAGGTAAGAATTTGAGTGTCTGATATATTAAGAGTGGAAAAAAATATCTGACCAAGTGGGTTGAGGCAAAGCCAGTAAAAGATTATAGTGCAGATCCTACTGCATAGTTCATGTTTGAGTACATTCTGTCACAATTTAGCTATCCAAAGCTCCTGATGAGTGATAGAGAATCACATTTTTTACATGACACGTTTGAAGCATTAATGATTGAGTTCTCGGTATACCATCTAAAAAGTACGCCTTATTATCCACATGCAAATGGCACAGTGGAAGATTTCAACAAGATTCTAGAAAACAATCTGAAGAAGGTATGTAATGTTAATAAAAATAATAGGGATGTACATGTATCGGTAGTGCTCTCAGCTTACAGGACAACGTGTAAGAAACTAACATGACAAACTCCCTTCATATTAGTTTATTGGCAGGAAGTTATCATGCCTATGGAATACGTAGTTCCAAGTTTGATAATTTGCACAGTCACAAGCATGACAGATAGTGACACTATGGAGGAATGATTAGAACAACTATAAATGAAGCCATGGAGGTGATCAACCACGTCACTGATCCTAATACTGCTCGATTAGTGGAGATCTGCCTCACCTCCACCTTCTTTAGCTTTGAAGGAGAGTTCTTTGAGCAAACATGTGGTGTTGCCATGGGCTCCACCCTTTCCCCTGTCGTAGCTAATCTTTTTATGGAGGATTTTGAATCCAGGGCACTAAGCTCGGTACGCCTCTTGCCGAAACTTTGGAAGAGATTTGCAGATGACACTAATGTCATCTGGTCTCATGGCCAGGAAGAATTGGATCTCTTCTTCGATCATCTCAACCATCAGTCATCAGCCATTAAGTTCACTAAAGAATAAGAAGTCAATGGTTGCCTCCCGTTCCTTGATATTCTTATTTCTAGGAATTGTGGTGGTTCCCTCTCCCACCAAGTGTTTCGAAAGAAAACACATACGGAGAAGTATCTTCATGCCAATTCCCACCATTTCCTGGCTCAGAAGTTGGTGGTTCTCCACACCCTAGCTACTCGGGCCCTTAGGATCTCTAATGAAAAAAACTTTGAGAAAGAGAAATCCTACCTGCTTAATGTTTTTGTGGAGAATGGTTATAGCAAGTACGTGGGTCAGAAAGCTTTCCTCAAAGCTGCCAAAAATTCATTAGCTAAAAGAGAGCCGAAAGAGCGGGTCCCAGGTGTCCACCTTCCTTATGTTCAGGGGACCAGTGATAAGATTGTCAGGATTCTTAAGAGGCATAATGTCCCTTCGACCTTTAGACCCCTCAACACCATTCGTAAATCCCTCAGATGTATAAAGGATCCTATCAACCCTAAGGACATGAAAGGGGTTTATAGTATTCCTTGTTCTTGCAGGACCCCCTATATTGGTGAGACTGGTCGCTCCATTAATCAAAGGATTAGCGAGCATGCAAATGACCTAAAACATAGGAGGACCAAGTCTTTTGCTTTAGCTGAGCACACAAAAATTACCAAGCATCATGTTTGCATAGATGATGTGAGTGTTATCGCTAGGTTTTTGCAGTTCCATCACCGAAAATTTAGAGAGGCCCTTGAGATTGACAAGAGACCGAACAATCTCAATAGAGAAGACGGATGGAAGATAAGCAGTTGCTGGATCCCAACCCTCTCTTCCTAATTTTTTTTCATTATTCACTTATCATTATTTTATTTTATTTATTTATTTTCCTAAGTAATGAATCTTATTATATATATTATTTATTTATTTTATTCATTTATTTATTTTTATTTATATTTATTTATTTTGTTTTGTTTTTTATTTATTTATTTTTATTGTTATATATTTCTTTTCTTTAGGTATTTATTTTTATTATCAATTAATTAATTAATTTATTATTTTCAATTTAGTACCTTTACAATTCTTAATAATTATATAGTAATATTACCTATTTAGTTTAATTTATTTAATTTAATTAAGATTTCTTTTATTTATTTATTTATCTATTTATTTATATATATATATATATATATATATATATATAATATATTAATATTATTTTATTTATTTTTAATTTTTTTTTAATTTAACTAACTTTATCTAACAACATTAATATTAAAATAATTAATTAAAAAAAATATTAATAATAGTAATAATTATCATATATTAAATAAATAAATAAATTACTTTTGTAACTAACCATTAACACCATTAAAATTATTTTATTTATGTTTACCTAATTTAACTAATTTCCATTAAAAAATTAATAATTAAAATATTAAAAATTTGACCTTGGTCCTATAGTCAAAATTAGCCGTTGGAGACTCTGCTCAGACTATTTAACATGCTAAGGTGGATCTGTTTCTTCAACTTGCCCTGACGATGGACCACACTAGTTGGTTCGAAACACGTCGACAAATGAATTTGTATGTGATTTATGCTCAAGAATCTCTCATAAACAAGTAATCATGCTGGAATAATATTGCTTCATCAGAGGTTTCCTTCAACAAGTATAGAAGGCTAGGGAAAAATCATGGCACAAAACCTTTAACAATGGAGATTTAGTTTTATTATATGATAATAAGTTAGCGAAGTTCCCTGATAAGTTCAAAATGCATTGGTTGGGACCTTACATTGGTAAAAATATCTTTGATGGTCGCACAGTTCAACTTGCTAAGCTAAACATATAACTATTCCATGGATGTGTGAATGGAAGTTGATTGAAGATATACATGGATGATTCCATCCCTAATATTATGCAATGACTATATGTATGCATAAAAGTGTTAGTGCTATGGGCAGTTGAAAGGAAGTATGGGACTCTAAAAATCTCTATTGAAAGATAATTATGTCAAAGTTTGGAAGTTGCATGATGTTTAGGAGGCTAGCACAACTATAGGATGCTACGATGCAGACCTGGTGGTTACGTATCAAGGGTGGGTCTGGCGCATCCTATCCAAAATATGACCATTGGTAGTGCTACAGTTGACTTGACCCAGAACATTCCATTAAAAAGAGCGGGGGAAATTCATTTAAGGTGCAAATATGGGAAAATCTACTGCCAAATTCACATTCTTGAGAAGGCACTGAGGGTGAACAAACACTTTGAATTTTAAAGTGTCTATAAATATCACACCCTACTCCACATTTGGAAACTTTGCTTCTTAAGAGTTCATTGTGTTTTTTTGCACTTAAAGAGTCGTGTGTGTTGTTGCATGTCTGGTTACTTGAGTTGGGAAGACGTTACGCAGGAGTTTTTGAAAAGAAGAGTAGGGAACATCATGACTAAAATGGCACCAATCCACACTACGACACCAAGTCACTGAGGTCAAAGCCTACTACCTCTGTGAAAGAAGATAAAAAGCAGAAGAAACCAAAGAAGGCATCAGTAAGATAGTCTCCAAGTAAAAGCTCCGTAGAATAGAGAATGAAAGAGAGAATGGAGAAACAGAAACAACCAATGGAACCACAAGACTTAGATGAAGAAGAGATGAATGAAGGAATTGAGGATATCAGTGGAGACGTAGCGGAACTAATTTCTTGGTTGCCACCATCTATGCCACCACAGAAGCCAACCTCCCAAGTGGATAAGGATTTAGACTCTATCAAATTTAAGGTATTCACAAAGTTGCTTCAAGAGGAAGTACCAATTGAAGGTGAATTATTGGAAAGGGTGCCCTAGCTCTGCATGGAAAATTTGGATTTGAGAAACCATAAAAACTTTTCATAGCTTGACCCCAACAAGTAGATGAAGGCGATGTATTATGAGGAGTCGGACGTCACAAGATTTGAACCTATGAAATGGCAGTAGGTATTGAGTGCACACGATTGTTGAATATGTTGTACGTCCCTCACTTTGGATGAAGCAACATAATCACTATTTGTGTGGTTCAATTGTTGGTGCTGGTACACGATGGGTGCCTATGGCTGGGAGAGCCCATTCTGATTGATGACATGTTGATACGGAGAATCACAACGATACCTTGTCAAGGCACGAGCTCTGTATATGCTTTTGTGGGGAAGTCGCTTGATAAAAAATTGGTGGATCAAATGAAAATCAATTTCAGGCTAATAAAAAAGTCTAGTGGATATGCGACTAGTTCAATTACGAACGAAGCTATGTGGTTTTCTGCAAAAATTTTGGTAGGAATGATCATGAGGAAGTCTCATGCGAATGAAGTGTTGGCCCCAGTGGTATCCTTGCTTTGCAATGCAACAAGGGGGTCCAGTTCAACTGGGTAGGCTATTGCTGGGAACGGGATCCCCCAAGGACACTTTTGCGGCTAAAAGCCCATGTTTTGAGTCGAATTTTGTAATAAAATAGTAAATTCTCTACATTTCGTGGTCATGGAGTGTGAAGGTGTCATGAGTCATAAAGGGTTGACCACCCTTAGTTTTGTAATGTAAAGTCAGCTATAAAAGATCTACCCATTGTCCGCGAA
This sequence comes from Pinus taeda, assembly GCA_000404065.3. Classification (NCBI taxonomy): domain Eukaryota; kingdom Viridiplantae; phylum Streptophyta; class Pinopsida; order Pinales; family Pinaceae; genus Pinus; species Pinus taeda. Next base: position 18,018 of record APFE030263877.1, read on the forward strand.
CCATGGGATTGTATAAGAAGAGCTAAGTTCTAAGTAGTTTTAGAGTAATAGTTCGGAGAGAAGTCCAAGAGAGTCATAGCTCTGAAGTAAGAAGTATAATTTTTTGGTCGTAGCGTAGGTAGAGGCTCTATAGCTAAGTGCACAAAGGCCTAGGGTAGAAGTCTGCAGCTGAGTACGTGGACCCCTACAGCTATGTGCGCAGTGTGGATAAAGTCTATAATTACTTGGAAGATATCAATAAAGAGAAGTATTCCACAAATTTTGTGTCTTTGTTCTTGTTAATGCATCTTGACATATTATGTATGAATGTATGTAATTACGTTGGTTAAGTGAATGCAGTAAGAATGTTTGTTTATGCAGTGCTAACTGTGTTTACCTAATAAGATAAGTAGTATTCTTAATATAACTTGATAATCTATGCAATACGCTGCCTTAGCAGCATGAAAGAATCTGAATCGAAGGTTAGGGCTATGCGAAGGCCAGTGGTACCCTTTTGTAGAGGTATCAAAGGGAGGAATAAGGGGTTAGGAAGACAGAGCCATAGAACTTAATGACCTACGAGAAAGTAGCAATAGAAGGAATAAACTGACATCACGACCATCTCAGGGTACGAAAAATTTGTTACATCATACCTGCATACTGCTTCGGGTGAGACTTCGGTCCATGCTCTACGGGTTGATGCTGAAAGGGCCAGTAGTGTAAGGATTTGTTTGGCTACTAACGTTGAACCTGGGTTAAGCACCTTCAAGCCAACAAATGGTTTCGTTGCGGGGACTAGAATCTGCATAAGAGATGTGTGATGTCGTAACATTGCAATCCAACTAAGAAAGAAATTAGAGACTGGTTAGATAGGAAGATCCATGAATTCAAGGCATAGGAGAACAAAAGTATGCAACTGACAAAGGAACAGTTGTTGGATACGTACCTATATAGAGAAATACAGGAGATATTTTTCTGTTCCTTTCCAGTTGAGCTATACAAGTGGATTGCTAAGATAGAAGATATCCAATGAAGGTGGAAACTTGACGGTCCTATTTTTTGGACCCCGGAGCTAGTACAGAAATTGGAAGCATCAGAGGATAAGATCGTCCATGTTGTCGATCATTGAATCAATCACGTCATAGGAGGATTTGTAACTAAATTTTAAGTCAACACCTTAGTCAGTTACAGTGAGGTGAAGCGATGCTTTTTCAAAGGAGCGCAAGGTAAGTACTTGAAACCTTTGAATACCTAGATTGAAATGTTATTGTGTGAAAAGAGGGTTATGTAGCTACCTTGATGTTCGGAGCTATGCCAAGCAGAAAAACTTACAGGAACGAAGGAAAAAATTGTCTTGAATATAATCCATTGGTTTCACCTCTACGAGGTGATGAAGAGGGGATAGCGCAGGATTCTCCACGAAGTGTTATTTAGTTGATAGGACAAGGACTCCCACGATTGCCACTTCCACCCACACCACCTCCAACTTCACCACCATCACCTGCGAATTCACCAGTACCACCTCCACCTCCACTGTAATTCAGTATGGCGAATTTAGTGAAGTTGCCTTTGTTCAAAGCCTTGGGAAATGAGGACTCAAACCAATTCTGGTTCATCATGAAAGCCGTGTGGGAAGCTTAGGGCATTACAGATGATCACATGAAGAATATGACATTGGTTAGTTCTCTGCAAGATCACACACTAACCTAGTATATTAAGTACTCTAATGATAACCCGAATGTTGGAGTGGCAAGCATCTAGATAACACTGAATGTGGAATTCAGTAGGCCTAAATCTGAATCACGGTCTATTGTGTGGTTCAAAGAAATCAGGATTTAGCCAGGCGAGACACCTTGGGAATTAGATTAGAGATTGAAGTGAAAAATCCATGAAGCTAATATGAACTTGACAAAGGGACAACATCGTGAATAGTTTTTGGCTTCGCTACTGCCACAACTAAGGGTTGCGCTATCACAACATAAGATAATGAATTAGGCTGTGGCCTTAGAGATTGCAATGAGACTTCATGAAAAACCATGCAAGAACCAAATCTAGGGGTTCAACAGATCCATGCGTAGTTGAAAAATATTTGCCTTGACATGAAAATCCTAAAGCAGGGCAGAATAGTTCGACCAGAGGTGCGTGAAGAGTTATTGATCCGGATTTAAACAGGAACGCAATAGATTACAGAGATAACCATAAATACAGAGATGCGATAACCATAAATAAAGAGATGAAGCGGAAATAATACTTCATTTCATTAATGGGAAGTACCGAAATATGCTTACAACCAGAAATGGAAATAAACCAGCTAGGGCGATGGTAGCTTATCTCTGAGCAGAGATGTACGGCTACATGCCTCTGAACTGTCCCGAAATTGTGTTACAATGAGGCTCAAAGGCCTATTTATTTTTGAGAAACAATGGAAAACCCTTCACATTCCAAAACCGACCCTTAGAAGATGAAACGCCAAATCGTGGACCCCGTTTTGGGTAAATTGGTACATCAATTTCCTGGGGTCGTAACTTTGGCATACGATCTCCGTTTGATGCGTATGATAGCTCGTTAGAAAGATCTATCCGAGAACTACCATTGTTGGAATGGGCAACACTGGTTCATGTTCCCGTGTTGCTCGCGGATTCCCCAAAAAACGTCGTTTAGGGCCTCAAAACGGCTTCGGAAGTTCAGGACCCGAAAAACTGCTAAAAATAGTAAGTTGTGCCACAATTAAGGAAACTGAAAATGCTAAAAGAGACAATGATGGGGGTCCAGACGGACTTGGCAGGTGGCCACCAATATCCACCTGGATCATTCCTCCCCCCTTAGGAAGCAATGGTCCCCATTGCGTTGAGTTCCTCCATCCGCTGAACTTGTTCTGCACTGTCTGATGTGTCCAGTAATGGTGGGAAGCATGGTCGATGACGGTCCACATTGAACACTTGGTGCAGGTGAAAGAATGGAGGAATGCTGTGCTCCAAAGCATTTTTCCCCACAAGCTTGGTACTGCTGTAAGGACCATGTTGGAGTGGTCTGAGCTTCTGATGGGTTCTGGTAAGGCGTTCTTTCTGTCGATGCAACCAGACATTGTTGCCCACCTAAAGCTTGTGTGGTACTCCTATGGGTGAGGAGAAGTTGTTCATGTGTTCTGTCATGACCGTATCCCTTTGTTGCTGCTGTTGTGTGGAGGAACCCTTTGCGGTGGTCATGGATGTAGCAACGATCTTCCCCTTACTTTGGGAGTGAACCATACAGATGAATTTCCTGGTCTGTGATATAAGCTTGCGGCCTTTCTTAGCAGTGATCAAAGATGTGGCAGTAGGTGGAGCTATCTCTGGTATCCTGTATAATGAATTACTCAAAGAAATAATGATAGCACGAGGCCTTGACTCATACACAGCATGTCACCGCCACAAGTATGGCTGGCCTAATAATACATCACAAACATCCAGAGGTGTAGCATCACACAATACCTCGTCGGTGAATGGTTTGATGTTGTAGGGAAGGCGCCACTGCTGGCGAACTTTGAGATCTCGTCCTTCATGAAGCCACCCGATACTGTATGGCTGTGGGTGTGGTGTAGTCGGTAGGCCCAACCGCTTCACGACCTCTGCTGAAATTCAGGTTCTTTTGGCTACCACTGTCGATAATGAATCGCAGTGGCGAACCCTTCACCCACATCTGTGAGTGGAAAAGACGTTCCCCCTCCTCTGGCTCTTCGGGCTCATTCTTCTGGATTTTGGCAGTGGCTACAGTGGCGCTGGGATCCGTGTCAATGATCTGCTTCCCTTTTCCATTCCCCTTGTCGGGTTCGGCTCAGGGTCTGAACATGCCTCTGATTCGAAGCCTTCAACTCGGCCACCAACGACTGCTTGGTCCGACACTCACTTGTGTTATGAGTGGGACTCTTGTGGAACTCACACCACTTTCCTGTGTCCTTCTTCGGCTTCGTGGTGTTGTTCTTTTCTTGTGGTTTCGACGGGTTGTCTTGGGTCCCCCCGCCTTGGCTTTGTCCTTTGGGTTTCGAATTTGCAGATCCAAAGTCTCTCTTCTTCTGTTTGAACTTTTGCTCGATTTTGACAGCGTATCGGTATGTTGTGCCAAGTGAGGAGATGTCTAAGAACTCCATCTCTTCCTGGATGTATCTGTGTAGACAGCCGAGGTATTTGAGCACCAGATGCCGCTCAGAATCTTTGATACCCAACTGTGTGGGAAGGGTATGAAAAATGTTTGTGAACTCTGGAACATCTTGGTCTCGTCCCTGCCGCAGTGTGGTCCATTTGAT
>APFE030263877.1:22298-80678 GCA_000404065.3 Pinus taeda
ATACCCATCTAGTAGATTTAACCATTTATCTATGGCATCTGCGTCTATTTTACCCTCGAAGATGGAGATTTCAAAATTAACTTGTACCTTAAAGGGCGTGGCGTTTCCAGAGTCGCTGCTAGAAGCTGATGCGTCACCTCTAGGTAGCCGCTGAAGGATCTGCGCGAAGCTATCCATCATCGCGTTCCTTTGCCGCTCGAGGGCTTCTTCGAGCAAGATTTTGATAGGATCTCCTGCACCCTCGTCTTTCTTCTCATCCGCCATGGGCGGCTGTCAGGATTTGCGAGGCTGGTCTTGCAAAGGTTCGACCAGTTCAAGCCCTAACTCCTTATATCCTGACCTCGTCGGGGACATGCAAAGAAAAACCAAGAAAAAAGCAGACCGCTCTGATACCACTGATCCAGATTTAAACAGGAACGCAATAGATTACAGAGATAACCATAAATATAGAGATGCGATAACCATAAATAAAGAGATGCATCGGAAATAATGCTTCATTTCATTAATGGGAAGTACTGAAATATGCTTACAACCAAAAATGGAAATAAACCAGCTAGGGCGATGGTAGCTTATCTCTGAGCAGAGATGTGCGGCTACATGCCTCTGAACTGTCCCGAACTTGTGTTACAATGAGGCTCGAAGGCCTATTTATTATTGAGAAACAATGGAAAACCCTTCACATTCCAAAACCGACCCTTAGAAGATGAAACGCCAAATTGTGGGCCCCGTTTTGGGTAAATTCGTACATCAATTTCCCGGGGTCGTAACTTTGGCATACGATCTCCGTTTGACGCGTATGATAGCTCGTTAGAAAGATCTATCCGAGAACTACCATTGTTGGAATAAGAAACACTGTTCTGTGTTCCCGTGTTGCCTCCAGATTCCCCAAAAAACGTCGTTTAGGGCCTCAAAACATCTCCGGAAGTTCAGGACCCGAAAAACTGCTAAAAATAGTAAGTTGTGCTACAATTAAGGAAACTGAAAATGCTGAAAGAGACAATGATGGGGGTCTAGATGGACTTGGCAGGTGGCCACCAATATCCACCTGGATCAGTTATGGTTCCTTAAATGAAAGGGTCAGGGGCATGACAAAGACCATTACTCGATCTTCACGAACTACGTAGAAGGAGGAGGACTAATGCCTTTAAGGTCGGAAGATTAGGCAAGACCAAGCACGAGGTTTGCATTGTGGTGTGCTATATGTCAAGTAGCAGGAAAACATGCCACGGATAATTGTCATTTGTTGTAGAAGTCTGTATAGACACCACAACAACTGTTTTACAACTTCTGTAGGTTGGTAGGGGATGATGATTGTAATTGCAGAAGCTATGAACTAATGATGGATAGAAATCCTACCTATAGGGTTCAGGCAAAAACACAACCCCCTGACTAGAGCACGGGGATGGCATAGACAGGCTTTCAGGGGCGCGAATGAGGCCGAGGCGAGGGAGGACTTGGTAGAGGTCGGGGGTAGCTGATTTGCTACAATTGGAGAGGACCGGGAAACTCTGCCTGTGCTTGCACTAACACATCCCATTCGTCATGCAAGTATTTCACTCTGCTTGATCGTGAAATGAAAAACTCTCCTATGTTGATAGCAAGGATATGTGACAAAGGGGCTCTACCACATCAGTTGACTTAGAATCTTTACATGATGAGGTTTGAGCCCTGGGAAGAGGATCCAAATGTGAATATAGTGCTCTGAAGTGAAATCACAATAGGAGATGATAACGAGAAATAGCCCTAGGATGGTACATGGGTTCGCAAAGCTCCAACAAAGGAGGCTGAGTTCGATTTGGAGTGCACACGTGAAATGTTCATGGAAGTGAAGAAGAGCTTCATTGAGGCCTCCACCTCAGGAACCAAGGATAAGCCTGATCAAGAGATAGACCTTTCTATGGTTACAACCTTCCTAGAGACCTATATGAAGTTACTACGCATAGCAAGGCTATGACGGGGCTATAGGAGCTTATAAAAAGATGTGCCAGAAACACCTTGAGTGAGCTACGCGTAGTACGAAATATAGGTAAGCATAAAACAAGGACGAGATGGTGGATGAGACTGATTGTACAGATTGGAGCATATGTGATGGATCAAGTTATCTTGGACTTGGGGTCAGATGTGAAAGTCCTATCAAAACAGACTTGGGAGGGGATAGGGAGACCTGCGCTACAATGGTCTCCAATTAAGGTAAGGATGGGGAATCAACAAAAGAACATCCCCATGGGGCAGCTGCAAGAGGTGATTGTAGATATTGAAGGTGCAAGTGCATTGGATGAGTTCCAGGTAATAGAAATTGTGGATGACAGTAACCCCTATCCTGTGCTCCTAGGAATTGATTGGGCTATTGATATGAATGGGGTAATCAATCTAAAGAAGTGAAAGATGATATTTAAAAAGAAATCACTCCCCGTCATAGTACCCCTACATCCTACTGAGGGATCAAGACATACTGAATCACTCCATGATTATGAGAGTGATGACGATCTATACTGTATCTATAAGATAACAATGTGATACCAAGATTAGGTGAATCCAACAACGGATGGATGAATTACATGGGATCGCAACATTTCCTGCACCTTGGACTCTGATGAAGAATTAGAATGTTGGTAGAATCAGTTACATTAGGTAACTACATTAAGTTGTAACATGATGACCCAGTCGCTACGTTGTGTGTCATCAGAGGTAATACATATACCTACTTATGATGGCTTGAATGATTTAGATATCTTTTTGGATGTATTTGAAAGAGAGGTACTAGAAAAGCAACGCTTCCAAGTGTTGGACTGGGCATTGTGCGCTACGCCCATAAGATGGTGGGGTATGCATAAGGGAAGCTTTGATAATTGGTGCAAATGTAGGAGGATGATGAGAACACAACTTCGGAAGCCCAAGTATGAATGATAGACAAGTATGATGGGCAGGACGACCCATGCGCAAACTTGGCCAAATCGACTCAGGCTTATGGAGAGAAGCCCCGACCTGAATGGGTGCACTTGTTCTGTCACACCCTGGATGTCATCCTGATGAACTGGTACGTAGAAACAGAGCTCCACCATGGTACATGTGAATGGGATATTTTGTGTGAAGGATTCATAATGACATTCAGGTTTGAAGACGGGTTTGACTGTATTGACAAAGCACTACAAAAGGTTAAAGAAAAAATCTTTAGGATACCACAGGATCCTTTAGACCTAATTCAACATGAGTGCGTTACTCAGCTCAGTCACATGCTAGGATGTTATAACGTAACCACTGAGGTAGAGGATTAGGATCATCGAAAGATTAACGTCCCTAAAACAGAAGGTAACTGCAAGGTTGAAGGACCACAAATTGAGAATCCTGACATAACAGTGCCACTAAACAAAACAAGTAAACGTTCGTATGGAGGCAGAGCCCAAATTTGCGAAGATTGGACATTACTGGGATGACATGATGGTGGATAAGGTCACTAAATTGCTCTGAAAATACCAGGATTTAATGCCTACCAAGTTTACAGATCTGAAAGGGATAATCAGAGACCTAGGTGTTATGAATATCGCGTTGAAGCCCAATGCAAAGTCGGTTAAGAAAAGACCTTATCGTCTTAATCTGAAGTATAAGGAGAAGGTCTGCTTAGAGCTAGACAAGATGCTCATGACAAGAATCATTGAGCCTGTGGAAGAATCTGACTAGGTAAGCCCAATGGTGGTATAGGAGAAGAAGTAGAAGTATTAAATAAGGATATGCATGGATCTTTGAAAGTTGATTGATGCTTGCATACATGATCCTTTATTGACTCCATTCACTGATGAAGTGTTGGATAGTTTAGTTGGCTAGCAAGCATATTCCTTCGCTAATAGGTTCGTTGGGTAACATGAAATCAAAATCGCACCAGAGGATAGAAGCAGCATGACCTTCATGATTGAGTGGGGGTTTTTTTAGTACATTGTAATTCTGTTTGGATTGAAGGATACACCTACGATGTTCTCACGCATAGTCATTGCTGCATTTAAGGAGTTTATTCATAAGTTCTTGGAAGTATACTTTGATGATTGGACTAAGTTTGGACTAGTGAAACGACATGTTGCAAGCTTGCACCTGATGTTGGATAACTGTCGAAGATACCAGATCGCGTTCAATCTGAAGAAGTGCCTATTTTGTGTTCCTTTTGGGACCCTATTGGGTTATGTGGTTTGCAGGCAGGGATTGATTGTAGATCCCATGAATATTGCAGTGATACTAAATTTGGAAGCACCAAGGAGTGTGAAGCAGCTACGCACTACCCTAGGACATACAAGATATTATAGAAAGTTCATCAAAGGCTATGCCTAGATCACCATGCCTATCGAGAAGTTTTTGAAAAAGTATGTCATGTTCTACTAGAATGAGGATTGTAAGAAAGGCCTCGATGTGTTGAAAGAAAATATGTTCACTGCGCCGATTTTAGTCTTCCCGCATTGGAAGAAGGAGTTTCATGTACACTTCAACGTGTCATGTATAGCGTTGGGGGAAGTATTGACACGGGTGGTGGAGAAGGCTTGGACCATCCTATATTGTTCACAAGCATAAGCTTATCTAAGGCAGAAAGGAACTATTCCACCACTGAGTGTGAAGGGTTAGATATGGTATATGCACTCTAGAAGTTTGGGCACTACATGCTGGGAGGCCACTTTAAGATGTATACGGACCACTCAGTGTTGAAGTACCTAGTCAATAAACTTATGTTGGGGGGGAGAATCTATAGGTGGTTTTTATTGTTCAAGGAATATGCTTTTGAAGTTAATGTGAAGCCTGGATGACTAAACATGGGACTAGACCATCTATCGCGCATCGAAACAGGGGAAGAGCCCACTAATTTGGAGGAAGGATTGCCTAGTGTGCAACTATTTGTAGTTCACACCACATATCGTAATTTTTATGATATTGTACACTTATTAACGATAGGAACAACCCCTGAGGGATACACTTTCCAACAAAATAAGGACTTAGTGGTGCACGCGATAGATTTTTCTGTCATTATTGAGCATCTATACAAAATGGGATTTGATGAGATATTGTGATGATATGTAACCGAGTTTGAAAGAAGTGGCATCCTCATGAATTCTCATGGAGGCATTGCGGGAGGACATCATGCAGGGAGAGCAACCGCGCAAAAGATTGTACGTGCAGGGTTGTGGTCGCCAACCATCCATCATGCCTCAAGAGTGTATTACAAGGCGTGTGATGTGTGTCAAAGGAATAGCAGGCCATCATGGAGGGATGAGATGCCTTTGAATCCACAGATGACACTTCAACCCTTTGAGAAATGGGCAATAGATTTTGTGGGACCCATTCAACGCCAAGGAAATGTGGGAGCAAGCTACATTATCATCGCGACGGAGTATTTAATTTGTTGGGCAGAGGCACAACCTGTGAAGGATTTCATAGGCCCAACTATTGCAAAGTTCCTCTTATGAAAATGTACCAACGCGATTTGGCTATCCAAAAATTTTGATGAGTGATCGTAGTATGCACTTTTCGAATGAGATGATCAGCGCGCTAATGGAGGAATTTTAGGTATATCACCGAAAGAGAGAAGAGCATGCCTTATCACCCATAGGATAATGGGATGGTGGAAGCATTCAATAAAGTGCTAGAGAATGCATTAACCAAGGTTTGAAATGCTCAACGAAGTGATTGGGACCTGAGCATACCTATAGTACTATGTGCTTATTGGACAACATGCGAGAAATTGACTGGACAAACTCCCTTTATGTTTGTCTATGGTGTTGAAGTGATAATGCCTATGGAATATATTGTGCCTAGTCTATGCATAACAATGCTCACAGGTATGATGGATCGTGGAGTCCTAAAGGAAAAGCTCACAAAACTAGATGATCTTGAGGAAGAGAGATTTCTGGTTGGATTTCACCAACAGGTCCAAAAGCAACACAAAAAAGCATGGCAGGACAAACATATTAAGTTGTGGACCTTTAAAGTAAATGACCTGATTTTGTTATATGACATACAGTTTGATAAATTTCTTGGGAAATTTAGAATGCATTGGTTAGGGCCCTATCTTGTTAAGGAGGTTACTAATGGAGGAGCATTACAACTGATCAAGTTGAATGCAGATCTCTTCTCGGGAAAGGTGAATGGCAATCAATTGAAGCCATACATCAACAGTATAGCCATGTGACTACATGAAGGTATCATAGTCTTATTGCTCCAGGCAGGTGAAAGGAGGCGGATGACTATAAACTACACTACCCAGGTTGGGGAGCCATGTGATTGGAGCATTGTGTGAAGTAAGGAAGTGTTCAAAGGTTTGCGACATCGCGAAGGGAGTTGCACTACCCAGGGAGAAATTGTGCAGATCAGCTGGAAACTAATAGTTAAAGTCATTGTTCATGATTTGATGGTAGAATTGTAGCAAAATGAAGTAGGCACCCGACATTTAAGATGAAATTTATGGCTCAGATCCTTGAAAATAAACCACTAATCTAGCATTAATGAACCGAATTTGGGGGCAACTGTCGGATTTGAATTCAAAATGTCCTATAAATTACAAGTGGTTGTCCAATGAGAAACACTTGGCATTTTGAGAATTAATTTGTTGAGCTTTCTGGCACTCATGAATTGAGAATTCTTAGAGGCTTTGAAAGAGTCACTCCAGCATTTGAAAACATAACAGAGACATTGTGAGAACTATTCGAAAGTGTTATGCTGGCACCCACAAAAGCTATAAATACTAAAGAAGTAGAAGAGGAGTTGGTACCGGAAGTTGAAATGGAGGTAGAAGTAGTTGCTCCAAAGGTTACCGAGGTGCTATCCAGATTCCCTAAATCACTGAGAATGCTGAGACCGAATCCAACCCCAACCAAGGAGATCACCAGGGATAAAAAGGGAAAGTAGCCTCCCATACTAGTGCACACATCACCAAGGAGAAACCCACAAAAACCCACCACACAGGAGAAATGCAAGGCCATAAACTTGGATCTGGAGGAGGAAGACATTGAGGACATCTCGATGGATGATGAGGATGTGGGAGTTGAGGTGGAGATTGAAGCCCAAGGTGCAAACCCTATTACTCGATTACCTGAGTATGTCTCTCCACACAATCCCAAGACCAAGGTGTTGAAAGACATCGATGAAAGAATGACCCCCTTGCAAACTCCTCTAGTGCCGGATGATATTGTTTTAGATAGCCTGCGCTTGGAGTGGGTGCTGCTACTAAATCTTGATGATTGGGACTTGGCTAATCACGAGAAGTTCCCACACCTGGCAAATGAACAACTGATGCACTGCACCATCGATACAAACATTGTAATGACTGCATTGGAGCGATGGATGTGGCTCAGAGGAGTATCTAAGGTAGGGTTGCTCATCCTACTTTTGGTGTCACCCTACAACTGCACCACGGTGACAGTATTGGTCATCAAGCAACTATTGTGCTTAGGTGTATGATGGGTGTCTCTGGCTGGAGGATCCAATACCCATCATGAATAGACTGGTTCATAGGATAATGAGATTGCCATATACAGGAGAGAATCGAGCCATGATATTTGGCAGAAAAGGTGGAGAGTAGGCCCTCATAGATTGTATGAAAGAAAAGTTTAAACTGGTGAAGAAGCCACATGGATATGCTATATCTAGCATCTTCAACCCTGCTGTGAAGGTAGCCACAAAAATCTTAACAAGGAAGGTGATGACGAAGTGTCGCGTTGATAAGGTGTCAGCGCCTATCGTTGCTCTAACAACCTAGTGCGCCAAAGGAGTCCAATTCAACTGGTCGGACTACCTTCGCGGTGAGTTCCTAGTGAACTACTGCGAAGCGCAAGAGCTCATTAAGGTGATCCACTACACGTGGCTCTTGATGTCAATTGTGCTTGTAGCATGCGAGCTGCCAGAGGATAGTTAGTTCCCTTTGGTCGCGCGAAAACTCCTAGGAGGAGAGAAATACGCTTTGGTATGGGTGACCAAAGTTGCACAATGAGTCAAGGATAACAAGATCTTTTGGACCTTGATGGAGATGAACATCCACATGGCCATTAATCAAAAATTGTTATTGTCACCTACGATGTATGCCAACCTAAAGGGATACACAGAATTTAAAGAAGACTTCCATCATGTATCCATTAAGGTGTAAAAGGACCCTGGGTAGAAATGGTACGACTTGCCTTATCTGGCAATGGATGATGCCATTGGTTTGGTACTTGATTAATGGTCGGAAAAGTGGAGATCTACAATAGACTTGGCGGTGGGAGGGAGCAAGTCCGTTGTGTAGAGAAAGGAGGAGGCCAAGCTTAAGATGACACAATTAGCCGAAAAGAGGAAAAAAGAGGCCACTGATAAGGCCCAGGTGGAGTGTGAGGCCATGTAGTAGACAAGAAAGTAGACAGTTGGGACAGAAACAAGCTCTAACAAAGGTGCGAGGATGCCTTCACCTAAGACAAAGGAGGAGATAGACGAACAACATGGCACGAACCCACAGGAGATGCCTGCCCGCATCAAGCACCTATGGGAGTCGGAGAAAGGAGTGTCCAAGAAGAAATAAAAGGTGACCAAGAAATCACTAGACCCTATCACACTAACAGAGGGAAACTTGCATGATATTAGTGACACAGTGAGCGATGTCGCTACAAAGGCCCTGCAATAATTCGAGCAGGAGAAGGAGATCATCTTGGGGGCTATCAACACAGATTTATAGTAGCTGCATACTCATGCATTGCAGGCTGGTACGGTGTATACCAGCCTTGCCATCACCACTTCAGAGGCTTCCAAGATGCTGCGTGCAAAGGCCTTCAGTGCAATAATGCTCCCTAATGGAGCATTAACCAGAGAGAATGAAGTTGACAGCCCCACTGTCAGTGCCCTAGAGGGAGTAGGGTTGAAACTGGCAGTGCTCCCGCGTGAAGCGCTCCACCTATTTCAAGATGGAGTGATTGAAGAACTGAGGGCCTGTGAGCATTGCACCCTCTAGATGATCAGTGAACAATGGAACAAAAATGAGAAGATGGCACTATAGTGAGATTCTACCATCGCCATTGAGACTGAGGTGACTAATCAGGGAAACCTCATTAAGCAGGTTGTCAAGGAGGCATGTTGAATGGTACCATAATTGGGGATTAGAGAAAAGGAGCCAGTCGAGGTGTGCATCCGCAATCTGGCCACAAGCATGCTCAACACTCTTACTGAGATGACAAAGGTTTAGTTGGACTTGAACCTATAGATCACAGAGTTGCAACTGAATGCCCAACCTTCAACTCCTCTAGAAGTGAAGGAAAAACATGTGATCGTTGTCACAGAAGTAGTAGCGGTGGTGGATAGTGTAGTAGCAGACTGCACACATCTTTTTGAGGAGTCATTTCAGGTCCTGACAAGCTTGCAGGAGGACCCCAATATCTAGCGACTAGAAATGGAAGCATGCGAGCTAAAATAATGCTATGATGATGTTATGGGCATGGTGTGAACCATCACATGACACAAAGACTAGAAAAGTTGCAGGAGGCCAAGCAGCTGAAGGAACAAGTGGATGCAGCGCTGCAGGAGGAAGAAGTGTTGAAGGCATGATTGAAGCCCTTGATGGCTGAGGATTACATAGTCATAGGATCTATTGAAGGCAATCTTGCAGCTCTGCAAGTGACACAACAAAAGATTGAGGTTGACAGCTTAGGAGCAATGACTGAGCAAATAGTCAAAGATGCGAAGTAGGTGGCAGCTCAATCCATTATCGAGGTTGTGCTCATACAGGTTGAGTTGGAAGGGCTTCGCGCAAAGATATTCGCACCTACGGAGTGAGTCGAGGGCAAGTCATGATGTTTATGTTGGGGGCCTGTTACGAACGGGATCCCCCAAGGACATTTTTGGGCCTAAAAGCCCATGTTTTGAAATGAGTTTTCTAATAAAATAGTAAAGTCTCCGCATTTGTAGTTGTTGAGCACGAAGGTGTCATGAATCATAAAGGGTTCACCACCATTAGTTTTTTAAAGTATAGTTGGTTGTAAAAGATCTACTCATGGTCCACGGACCATGGGATTGTATAAGAAGAGCTAAGCTCTAAGTAGTTTTAGAGTAATAGTTCAGAGAGAAGTCTAAGAGAGTCATAGCTCTGAAGTAAGAAGTCTAAGTTTTAGATCATATCGTAGGTAGAGGCTATGCAGCTAACTATGAAGAGGCCTAGGATAGAAGTCTGCAACTGAGTGCGCAGACCCCTGTAGCTCTAGCATAAGGTGGATAGAGTCCGTAATCACTTCGAAGATATCAATAAAGAGAAGTATGGTACAAATTTTGTTTCTTTGTTCCTATTAATGCATCTTGACATCTTGTGTATCAATTTCATTTATAATACTTATATGATGCGCGAATGTATGTAATTACGTTGGTTAAGTGAATGCAAGTAAGAACGTTAATTTACGTGGTGCTAACTATGTTTACCTGATAAGATAAGTAGGATCCTTAAGATAACTTGACAATTTGTGCAATACCCTGCCTTAGTAGCACGAAAGTATTTATATCAAAGGTTAGGGTTGTGTGAAGGCTAGTTGTACCCTTTCATGGAGGTATCGAAGGGAGGAATGTGGTGTTAGGAAGACAGAGATCTAGAACTTAGCAACCTACACAAAACCAAGAATAAAAGGAATAAACCGACATCACGACCATCTCAGGGTGCGGAAAATTGGTTCCAACATCCCCCCATATTGCTTTGGGTGAGACTTCAGTCCACGCTTTGTGGTCTAATGCTGAAAGGGATAGTAGTGGAGGGATTTGTTTTGCTAACTAATGTTGAACCTGGGTCAGGTTCCCCGAAGCCAATAGTTATCTATGTGAAGAATTCCCCGAATTTTGTTGTGAAGCAGAGGAAGAGGGGAAAGCATTCCACTACATGTGGCTCTTATTATTGATAGCGTTGATAGCTTGGATGACACTAGATGATTCACAGTTCCCCACCGCAAATATGGATTGGTGTGAGGCTACAAAATTTGACTCATTGCGGGAATCAAAGGACCCTACCCACATGGTAGAAAATAAGATGTTCAGGGTGTTATTCAAAATGGATCGGTGGAAGGTGATCAACGAGAAGCCCAGGCTATCACCAAGTCTATTGAATGAATATCAGAGCATCGCTAATTTCAAGGTTGATTCTCACCATATGTATATCCGCAAAAGGCATGATTTAACAAAGACATGGACAACACTTCCATTTTTGGTCAATGAAGAGGATATTTCCAAGCTAGTGCTTCATTGGTTGACTAACTGGCTCATTCTGGCAGGAGCTACAGTAGGAATAAAAGGGACTAGTAAAGATGCACCAAAGGAAAAAATAGTCGAAAAGCAAGAAAATAAGGTGAGATGTAAGGTCACCATTGATGTAGAAAATAACAGAGTGCAAGAACTAGAGAACGAGGAAGAAGAAGAACATGACATAAAAGAACTTGATTCGGGTGGCGAAGACCCCTATGTAGACCTCAAGGACATCGATTCTCCATTATTTATCAAAAAGCAAAGCAAGAGAAGTCCACAGGGCACATTTAAGAAGAATAAATTTGATAAGTCCATCGCATAGAGTCTATGGTCCTCACTAATAGGGAACACGATGAAATTGGAGACACCGTCTGGTTTGTGACTGAGGAGATTTGGGGAAACATTTGAAAGAGGTCCAAAATGGCGTCAAAGAGCTATAGTTTTAGGCGAGCTAGGTTCAATCAAGTGTGGTTCAAGCGAGCTGCTCTGAAATGAGTTTGGTACCAACAACATCGGGCAGTTCACAGTTAGTACTCACTTCAGAGCTCCGTTCTATACACCTGCCTGATGGATCTCTAGAGTTGAATAATAATAAATATGGGGATAATGAGTAGCAGCTTAAGAACATGAGTATTGACCTTTTGACACTCCTTCTACAGACATTGCATGAGCTATGCAAGGGTGTAGAAAATTAACTTAAGGTGCGAGAGTAAAAGGCTCTCATGGTGATCAAAGATGCACAAATCACTAGTCCACAGATATACAATGAAAAGACAAAAGCTCTCCAGGAATGAGATGAGGCAACTGCATAAAGGAACCAACTAGATCAGGCCATTTCCAAAGTATGCAACGAGCTTCAAAAGCTCCAAATTCAGTCTATGGCCATTTCATAAGATAAAGTACAACAACTGGTAGATGCATTCAGAGAGTTGAAGGTGCAAGTTGATAAGGTCTATTTTGATTTGTAGATGCAAATCACTAAGCTAAAATTTAATCTATAGCCCACCATGCCACCTAAGATCTCAGAGTAGCGTGAGGCTACCATTGAACATGGAAAAGACAAGCGTTGCAGTCAAGGACTATAGCCAACTATTTGAAGAAACACTAGAACTATGGGGCTCACTATAGGAGGACCCATAGGTGAAATATATTGAAGTTGAAATCATGGATAAGAAACTATAGTATGATGAGATCAAGGCATATGATGTGCATCTTATCACCCACGCAACGGTTTGCCTGGTAGAAAGAAGGGACATCCCTATAAGAACAGATCGAGGAGTTGTGGATTATCACTATGTAGATGCAACCTTTGGAAGAAAAGGTATGGAAACTCCCACAGACTATAGAAGGGAAGGCCAAAAGTATGCAGCAAACATTGGGGACAATCATCTTAGCAACATAAGGAATGACTCCAGAGAAGTTGGTCGAAGAATTTTGACAGGCAGTAGCACAATCCACAGAGGCACTTCACTTAGTGAAGTCTTGGTTTAGTAGCTTGAAAGAAAATATGTAGATCATACCAATAGAGTGACTCGATGACGAGTCACATATTTTTGTTAGGGACCTCTTGGGATGGGGTCCCCTAGTTCCAATTTTGACTAAATTTTGTAAAAGCCTCCACTTTTTAAGGAGCAGAGCACACAATGCGCAAGTAATTAGGATTCAAGGGGTTTTAGGAAGGTCAAAGCCCCTTATTTTTTGTATTGATTTGAGCTCTGCCCATGGATTTCAGACCATGGTATTGTAATAGGACAAATTATATAAATGGATGTCTTAGCTTATCTAAGGTAGTATGTGATGT
This sequence comes from Pinus taeda, assembly GCA_000404065.3. Classification (NCBI taxonomy): domain Eukaryota; kingdom Viridiplantae; phylum Streptophyta; class Pinopsida; order Pinales; family Pinaceae; genus Pinus; species Pinus taeda. The sequence continues at coordinate 35,308 of APFE030263877.1, forward strand.
GATGTTATGATATTTGTGTCTAGCATCATTTATCTTTTGTATTCAAGTGAAGGGGAAGGCTTCTGCTGTTGTGTACATGGAGACCTTGGTAAGTCTACCACTGTGTGCGCAGGCCCCTGCAACTGAGTGCGCATGGTCAGATGTCTATATTATCATAGAATTGAAGTCATAAAATAAGATTTGGAAGTATATATGTGTTCTATTATCTATTTTAGAGTTTCTATACTTATGTTTGAATATTGTTCATTGGAACATATTTTCCATATAATTGCATAGCCAAGACCTAGATATTGTTATTTATGCTAAATAATACATATAGAAGCAATTACACACAACTTATGATTATGTTAAGTAAGGAAACTATTCTACAACTATGCTTATGAATTTAATGGTTTGCGATGGTTGGATTGAGCCCTAGATGAGAAGAAACCCTACAATCACACTTCATACCCCCCTCGGTCCAGAAATATGGTTCTAGCATCCCCACATATTACCTCGGATGAGACTGTGATCTTCCCTGTTTGGGTTGTTTCCAAAAGGGCCGGTAATATAGGGCTTTTTTGGTTAGCGCAACCTAAATTCGAACTTCGGTCTAAGCCCCGAAGCTAATAGGCTCATGCATTATTTGCTTGGTATAGACGTATGGTAAGTATGTGATGAATTGTATATCTCTCAAGGAAAGTGTGATCACTTAGGTTGTCCCTAGGCTCCTGTTTAGGGATACGGCCGAGGTAACCACAAACCAATCTTTGGATTGCAGGTTCTAGCCCACCTGCAATCAGAGAGGGCTCTCTCTTAATGATTCAACTTTGTTGATGATTTTAGGCTAGCTTTTGGCTCAGGGTTTTTTTGTTTGTGTTTGGATGGAAGGTAGAAATCTCAAGCAAAGAGGCAAGGTAAGATGTGATAAGTTTCAAGCCATTGGGCATGGAGTCAGCGATTAAGGCTTGCTATTGTGTTTTCTTGGTCACAAGAGGATTAAGGAGTGGAATAGCCACACATGATACAAATATCAATCTACTGAAAGGATGGAATGACGATCATAGATGAAAGGCAAAGGAGAATCATTTCATCAGACTAAAAAAGAGGAGAAATGAATGAATGATTATCTAGGAGCAGCTAAGAATTCCTAAACTCTCATTGATATGTGAAAGAAACAGCGTAAACAAGATCATTTAAGTATACATGTTCATAACTATTTCTGATGAAAACATGGAAAAAATGCAGAAATTGAACTTAAGGTGTAGTTAAACAAATCCTAAGCTATTCTTCTTTTCTGCAATTTAGATGGCGGAATGGTGGTAGAACAAAACATGAAAATTAACAGAGTTGAGAAACACTTATTGAATCATGTAGAAGCATAGGAATTCCATAATCACTCCTCGACCAATTAATCACATCAAACAGTTTCGAAATCCATGCTTTGAGCAGTCTTTGATTATAGAACGTATGACAGTTACAGCGTGGGTCTCTGCTTGAAGAAAATGTTGAGATAAAGATTAAGCAACTTCCCCGACTCACCCACAAACCCCTACTCCATCTTTCAGGGTGGTATATATAAGAAAAATATCAGAAATTAATTTATTACAATCGACCTAAACAGGTCTGCCGGAAAAGCTTTTCTAAAAACCTAAGTGTCGCTGGAATTAAATGCAGGTAAGTCCTTTGGGCTGCGCTAGAGGCAACTGAATCAAAAAGATTGCAATGTGGCCCTTGGAGGCTCGATGCGGTACTACTAGAATGATTGTGCTTCAGGATCTGTAGTTCTATTCTGGTGTGAGTTAAATGTGCAATAACCATGATTTGAGGGTTTCTGAGTGGCTTCACCCTCTTTCTTTGACTTTGCTGGAAGGTATTAAATCTTCTCCTGCTTTGGGCCGTTGTTAAGATCTTCGCTGATACTCTTTGCCGCTACATTTATGGTTTCCGCCGTCTGGTGATACTCTTTGATGTGCCTTTTCCCTGTTGATTTGATCTGATACACTTTAATCTCTGTCACTGGTCCTTTCTTGTCTTTAAACCGGATTAATTTGGCAAAATCGGGCGATTTCGGGCTTTTTTGGCACACAACGGGCCAAGGAATCAAAATATTCCCTAAAGATTCCCCAAAACGGCCTATTTCCCGTAGCGATGCGCGATTAGTGCTTCACGCTAATCACGCATCGAAAGATGCCTTTGTTTCTTATTCCGGAGCTCCGAAGTGTGATTTTTCTTCCTGCGCAAAATTTCGGTTTTTGGCTGCTGACGTCATCAGTACGGCGGATGACGTCAGCGTGCTGAGTCAGTGGTGGGTCCCTGGTATAGATGTGACATGGTAGGGTGCTCATACTTGAAGGTGATGTGATGAATTTCTTCCGATGCGATCGCAATATCACATCGGTGGGGAACGAGGGGGTATTTTAGTTGGACATGCAACGCTTGTGACGGTCGATCGCCGATATCGCGATATCGCATCGGGTAACGACGGATATGGCATAACTTATACAGTGAAAATATTGCGATATGGCAATGCAAGCTGGCTTACTAGGATCTGTGGAGTGTGAAGGAGATCGGCAAAGGTCTATTGTGGTCGGAAGGAGTAAGAATGTGCGTTAGAAGGGCACTTGAGGCCTCAGAAGGGGTCCGATAACCTAAAAAGGGATTTTATACTTTAGACGGAGTCCATTGTATTTAGAATATGGTTTTGAAGGGGCAGCATGAGGGCTCTTGCCAAGTTTCAGACAAACTGAGCAATTCCCGGGGGTACTTATGGTTATTTTTCAACCAAGGGGAGGGATATTTACATAGGGGATGATTTACATAGTTTTAGTAGGGGGATGGGAAAATATAGGGATTTAAATAATAATGTCAGTAGTTAATATGGAGATGGTAAGAAAGCGCTAAGTTTGGGATATCTTAGGCTGCAACGAGGGAACAGAACCTTATAGACAGAGTATGGAATATCTTTGAGCAAAGCAGATCTTCACCCAAGCTAATGACATGAAAATGATGGAACTTAAGAGGTATCAAGCAGATCTTGACCTATTTTGGGGAAATTAGTTAATGATTAGGGGGAGATGGAGAAAGGAAGTTAGTTATGCTTGTTTTTGAGCTTTTCACAAAGAACTGCCTGGTGATTGTGTCCTGAGTAAAGATGACACCTGAAAACCTGGAACTGATGAGCGATCAAAATTATGCAACCTCAAAACTACCTACCCACCCTACTTACCTAACATTTTTTCTTCTTTTGGTTCGGGTGCACTTAGACTTGCAAACCCATCATTTCAATTTTTCTTTTTTATGCTTTCCTATCTACAGACTACCCTTATTTCATCCGAGGGCCCAGATTAAGCAGTTGGGCTCCTTTGATTCTCTACCTATTTAAGAATCTTCCAAGATTAAGTTGTTTGGACAGATTTTCATCCTCTATATTCTAAAACACGAAATTTAAACCTAGGGAGACCAAGATTAAGTTATTTGGACCACCCTTTTAACTGAAAATTGTTTAGCACTAGAATAACTTCTCAAAATTTGGAAGGCAGTTAAATAAAGTCTGAGTAGCCTTCTTCGCTTGGAGACTATTAAGCAAATATGGAGCATTGCAGCATGCAAAGTATGACATATTTGGTCTGTAAAAATGCCAATCATGAAATATGAGTAACCTGCTGCAGCAGGAGGCTAACAGAAAGTATGCCAATGAGATACTGAAGAAGTTCCACATGGAGAGTAGCCAACTGATGGAGGCTCCTATAGTATAAAATTAGAGGAAGGAAGATGCTACTTCAGGTGAAATAATAGAGGTTACTATTTATGGGAATATTGTGGGTTTACTTATGTATTTGGTGAATACACAGCCAAATATATGTTTTTCAGTCAACTACCTTATTCAAGTATTGGTTGAGCCAACCAAACTCTATTAGAAGGCAACTAAACATGTGTTGAGATACCTCAGAGGCACCACTGAGTTTGGTCTTTAGTAGATATGGATAGAGGGAGTGAAGAGGCAAGGCTTCACAGATGTAGATTCAGAAGGGAGTCCATTCAATAGGAAGAGAACATCAGGGGGAATCTTCAATACTGGGTCTTCAATAGTTTCTTAGTACAAAGGAAAGCGAAGATAAGTTTCACTCAGTTCAGCAAAAGCAGAGTACATGGCTACTAGTCAAGCATCTTTTGAGGCTATCTTGATAAGGAAGATCCTTGTTGGGTTATTTGGTCAGCAAATGGATGCCACAATGATTTACTCTGACAATAACTGTTGTATCACACTCCCTTATAATCCATTTTTCATGATCGGTCCAAGAATATCGACATCCAGTATCACAATCTACGAGATTGTGTGTAGAGGATGATCATGTTGTTATAATACACTCCTACATACGAAAAAGATGCAAACATGTTGACTAAGCCATTGTCAAGAGGCTAAGGCATTGTCAAGAGGCTAAAGCATTGTCAAGAGGAAAATTCAAGTTCCATAGACGTAGGATTGAGGTATCTGATAATTCCTTTCTTGTTGAGAGGGATTGTTGAAAATGCAACAAGAATACCCTGATTTACTTTTGTCCTTAAATTCAATTAGGAATAAAATTGTAATTCCACATCACAGGATAGCTTGTATGAGTTAACTAAGTTAATTTGACTTAGTTGGCTCATTTAATTCAAGCTGAGGGTCTAACTTGAGTCATGTAGAGTGTCTCCTACTTTAAAGGATCCCTGGTTTTGTTGATTTTGAGTTGTAATTAATTAATTTAGTTTAACTAAGTTATAGTTGATTAAACTAGCTCAATTCATGGAGGAACTAGTAAAAGGTCAAAGAGTGGGGTGTTTCTTCATTATTTCGACCAGTTAACTAATGATTCACTCATAAATAAATCATGCATGTCAGATGTAAGAGTTACCCAATTGATATTGGAGTTCAAAGGCAGTATACTATCAATTTGATAATCATCTGAATTTTACATGGGGGCTTCACTCAATGAACCCCTAACATATCATGTGTGTTCATGGAATATTAAATAATACCCTTAATTTGAATACATATTAGATAATGCCTCTAAAAATCACATTATTTAACCCCTACCAATATGAATGGAATACACCTTCCCAATTTAAAAAAAAACGTACTTTCTCTAGATATTGTAGGTATCCATTTTTACATTAACATTTTTTATACACATTTATAATTTTTCATTAACTTTGAGCTCACTTTTTTATAACTGCCAACATAAAAACCCTTTACCCTCTATTTATGCCCCAATATATTGTAATTTTTTCCTCCATATATATCCCCTAATATGAACCCACGTGGTATGGTTATTCTCCCCTAATGAAGTCCTTGTGGAATTGTACAGGTGGTGCATGTAGTCATAGAAAGGCCTATGAAGTTTCTGCAATCCATATTGAGGAGTTTCCCTAATTAATAGGGGGCTAATTCCCAAGAAAGCAACACAAGGAAATAGGGACTTGGGAAACCCAAATTTTGGTTAAGTATTGGCCTCAGCTTGTCTAAGAAGTTGTGAAACTCATAGAGATAGTGCAGAGGTATCGCGATTGAGCAAAGCATTGTAATATTTTCATATTTTTTGACTAATGCAATATATAAATTGTAAGGGTTTTTAAGTGTGGCTTTCCCTAGGAAATCATTGTGGAATGTCTTGATTGAATTATTTCTCTTGTATGCTTCATGATTTCTTGATCGATTAATTGTTTCCGCTAATGAATATAGTAGATTTAGGTCTTTTGTTTTAGAAAATTACATAAGCATTTTCAATCTATAAGGGATTTCTACATTATCTACTTCACGCACAAGAAAAATATAAATAGTTAATAAAGTCGAAATCTAGAAGAATTTAACCTTCATAGTATATGTTTGAGTTTATTTTATTAGATCTATTGTGATTAACTATCTAGTGAAATATGTCTCGTTTCCTCTAGAACATATTAGTATTAGAGCAAGTTTCTTTGTGGAAATTTTATGGGAAATTGTACAAGATCTAGGAAACATTTTCCATAGAATGTTGTGGAACCCTATCCATAGTTAACAAGCTAATTTACAATAACCCTAATCTAGTAGAAGAGAGATTCATGAAGCTGGAAGCATAGCTCACTAACATCAAGCACAATATGAACCTGTAGCTCACTAACATCAAGTACAATATGGACCTCCTAATAATGAGTCTAGCAAAAAATATTCAAATTAAAGAAGATGTAGGTCTCAACTTAGAGGTTAGATTAGAGGGTAAATTGTGGGAGCAAGAAAGCATAGAAAAGGAGTCAAGGAAAGAACCCAAGAAAACGAAATTAGGTTTGAATAATGTTACTTATTCAAAGTCCTTTGAAGTTACATTCAATATATAATCATACAAAAGTGAGACTAATGCCATAAAATTAATTAAGTTTAACAATTAAGAATATAATTTAGTGTTCACCACATATATGAGGAGAAAAAATATTACTTACTATATTCAAGTTAGATGGCCATGCCTAAATTTAGTGGAAAATCCATAGGGATACAGTTAGGCTAGAAGGTATTCTCCAAATAGCCAACTCGGAGGACATAAAACACTTCGTACTGTCTCGATTCTACCCTATTACATATATAGAGGATGAATGGATCTGATGAGTGGAGGTACGGATAGAGTGTACAGTTAATAAATTAAGATACAAAAATAATGTAAAGTAAAATTTGTTTGGCGAATTAGAGTTGAGCTTCTAGAAATACTTTCAAGAATTTCATTTCAAAATTATTTGTTGTGAAATGCTTCTCACATTGTTCGTATCTTACAAAAATATTTTTTTCCTTCACAAAATATTGCTACAGGAAACCGACTTTCTATATAATAAAAAGAAATGCCCTAGTGGTAGTTTTCATGGTTTGGATTGTGTTTATATTTGCAATGAAACTTGGATATAATGGTAGATTAAATTTTTTTATCAGAAGCTCTTCTTCGTTGTTGTTAAAGTTATAGTTACATTATAGTTTACAATTTTCTTACAGTTTGAGTTACCTTATAGTTTACAATTTTCATGGACTAGAATGGACTGTCTCTTAAGCGAGGGGGAGAAGAATATTTGAAAGTTGTTAGTTTATATTTGATATTTAAGATAAGTTAATTTTTTTTTTTTGTAAACTGTGGAGGGACTGCTACTTCTATTTCATCAAGTCAAAATCATTACAAAAATGTGATGACCTCAACCCGCCCAATGGGAAACCGGGTATTTTTTTTCCATCTTAAGTCTTTTAACGCCATCCAAAAATAAAAAACCTTAAGTCTATTTGTCCAGGCTATATGCACATTACATTCATAGAGACAGCCTATTTTCCCTATCTTCCTTCTATATCCATCATTACAAAATTTGATGATCAAACTAATCTCTACAGTCTTCATATAAAAGCAAAAAAGGATGAGAAAAACGAAACTATGCCTCCTTGCCTGGCTGCTGGTCCATATCCTTCTTGATATCAGGATGGAAGTGCTTTAGTTGCTGTTGTATTTCATCCATCCTTCTGTCCTACATGAGTAGGGTAATCTGAATATTCTTCAGCTCCTTATTGAGATTAGGAATCCCTTGAGAAAGCTTTACCATCTCCATTGCTACTTGTTCCATGGCTTTGGCAAGTAGCCTCTTCATGACCCAATAAACATCCAGTGATTGTTTATAAAGGGTCATGCGGCCTCTTGTGTGGCCCGGATCCGGGAGGAGATAGACCCAATCCTCCATTTCTGGGTCAGATTGGTCCTGAATAGCCTCCTCCTCTAAATGCTGGATAATTCTCCTGACTCCTTTATTGGTATTTTGGTAGTAGGCTTGTTCAGCAAACTGCACTTTCCTTCCCACTAAAGCCCTCGTTTTCCTTTCGTAAGATGGAGCCTCCTCCTCCCTTTGGCTCCCTGTTCTTCCCCTGCCCGTGCCTCGCTGGCCTCTTCGACCTCCCCTACCCCTTCTCCTGCTACCCTCTCCTACCACCGTCCGCCTACTCGGACCATACTCGCTGCCTTCTTCTTTAACTCCTCCGTGCCCGCGTCGTCTCCATCCTTCGTTCTCCCATAACTCCTAACTGCCCTCTGTTTCGACAGCTTCTCTTCTTCCTCGTTTAGGCCGTGTCTGGTGGTGATTGTCCTCATCTGAATCGAACAATTCCACCTCCTTTTCACTGTCATCCGAGACCACGACTGTCTCTTCAGCGTCCTGCTCCAGCGTTTTTTCCTTATCCTTGGCGCTCCACTTATTATCCCCTTCTATGGCAGTGGTCTCCCTACTTCTCCCTTGCCTCCTGGTTTCCGTCCTCACCTGCGTCTCGGCTCTGATCTCCTTACCTTGCTGCTCTCGGCCTTCAGGACCTCTTCCTCTCACTAATCTCCTCTTCATGCTGATTTTTCGATCCTCCCTGCTCTTCTGGTATTTATTATGCCATCCACCTTTGCGCACCTTCATTCTCTGCCATTCTCTTGCGATGCGGGCGTAGTCCTTCTGCCACCTGTTCCTGCGATCACCGTCCCTGTCCTTTTGTTCCTCGCTTGAGCCTGCAGACTTGTCATTTCCATCTAACAGGCAGTCGCAATCACCTCTCGTCTGCCCTATTCCCTTGACTCTCCACCTTGAGATGTGAATCCTCCTAATGGCCCGGCTGCTCCGGGCCATCATTACATGATCTTCTCCTATTTTGGAGATCACTCCCTCCCGCTTGTACTTCGGTCCTTTGCCCACCGTCCAGCTCACCCTGATCGGGGGTCTCTTATACTCATTCATGTTGATTTGTAGCTGTCTCATTGTCTTGATTTGTTATGATGACCAACTCCTTCCACCTCGGTTTCTCCATTTCATTCGGTTGGCGAGGAAATCCGCCGCCCTGTTTCCTTTCCTCCTGATGTGGTTGATTATTAGGTAGCCGAAACTCTTGAGGATTTATCCCATGTCTTGTACTATCCCAGCTGTTTTCCAGCTGCTCACTATCTGCTCCCAATTTTTTCCATTATTAAGTTTTCAGATCATCTCAATAACCACCTGCGAATCCCCTTCTATCTCTAAGCTCCTATAGTTATTCCTCGCTGCTATCCTTAATCCCTGGTGAACTACCCATAGCTCAGCTTCGTTGTTTTTCATTTCTCCTCCCCACTCTGCATAAATTTGACGTTTTCCTTACTGTCCCTGAAGATTCCACCGAAACCTGTGTTGCCTGGGTTCCCTTTGGAAGCCCCATCGAAGTTCAACTTAATGAAGTTCTCTTTGGGATAATTGAATTGCTCAGGACTTTGAGCCTGTTTATTCTACCTAATCTCTTTTCTGGGGTATACCATTTCATATTTCATATTCAGATTTACCAGTATTTGTCCCTCCTCCTGATTCGTTTTCCATTCCTCCTCATTCCAATCCTCCGCTAAGATTGTTTCCTTAATAGCCCTTAGGACGCCCTTCCACGTTTCATTTGGTTCTATATGTTTATCAAGGAAAATTCTTCGGTTTCTTTCTTTCCAGAGGAACCAGACTGTGAACCCCACTCTCAAGTCCCATGCCCGTTTAATGACTTTACAGTTGAATTTTTCCTTATGCCATATGAAAATGGTTCGTTTTATATCTCTGGGGTCTCTCCTTTCCTTACCATAGAGCTTTCCTGTTTCATTCCAAATTTTCACTGCATACCAACAATTATTCAGGATATGGTTCTGGGTCTCGCTCTTTTTATTGCATAGACTGCATTTCGAAGGTGCAAGAAGGCCCCTCTTTTGAATATTATCCCATGTTAATATCCTTTCCTTACCTACCAGCCACGGAAATAAGGCTATCTTAGGCCACCTTTTACCTTCCCATATGATTTTCCATTCCGGGTTTACCTCCATACTTTCTTGAACTCCAATCAGATAATATGCTTCCTTAACCATGAAGGACCTTTTCATGGATTTCCCCCACCTCAAAATATCTTCCCCATTCCTAACTTTTATCTTCCTTGATTCAACTTCTTTCTCGTATTCTTTTTGTTGATCTTGGTTGATGTTTTCCATCCATTCTCCTGGCTTTCTCCATTTCCTCCATATACCTTCTGACTCTCCTTCTCTCCAATAATCTTTTACATATTTCCTTCCTTCCCTGAGCGCCTTTTGCTGTATGTTCTGGAGAGTTTGTATATTAACAAGTATGTCTCTCTGCTACCACCCTTCCTCCCAAAATCTAGCATTTCTTCCTCCTCTTATTTCCCAGAACGGATGTCTGTTGATTATACTCCTATTCTGACTTGCTAAGTTCCAAATTGAAGATCCTTTTGGGGTCTCTTCCACCCTCAGGATCTCTTCCGTAGTTCTTGGCATGTTGTACTTGTGAGTCCATATCTTCTTCCAGAGATCATTGCCCCCTCTCATCCACTGCCACCATAATTTAGCCCCCAGCACCCTGTTTAGCATTTCTGGGTCTCTTAATCCAAGGCCTCCTTCCTCTTTCCTTTTTGACAGATGTTTCCAGGAAACTAAGGCCCATTTCCTCTGCTGATTAGGGCCTCCCAAAATAAATTTAGTATATAGTTCTTTTATCTTAGAGCAGGCTCCTTTGGGGGATGCTATTATAGACAAAGGATAAATAGGTATTGCTTGTAGGACTAATTTAACAAGGACAATGCGCCCTGCTATGTTCAATTTTCTGAACGCCCAGCCTGCCATTTTATTTTTTATTTTCTCTATAACCTGTAGCCAGTTTAGCATTCTAGTTGGATGAAAATCAATCTGATTTCCAAGGTACTTAGTTGGTAGCTCTCCTTGTCTGAACCCTAGCGTCCTTGTAAGATGAGATTTAACTGAATCCAAGGTGTTGAAAACAAAGGTACATGACTTTTCCTTGTTCACTTCCATACCTGAAGCCTCCATGAATATATCCAGGATTCTTTTTATACCCTTGACTTCTTTTACTGTTGCTTCATAGAACATCATTATGTCATCAACAAACTATTGATGAGTTATTGGAAGATTTCTCCCCCATAGCTTGAGACCTTTGATTTTTCTTTCCCTCTGTTCCTTTTTGAAGAACCTCCCTAACCCCTCCGCCGCCAGAATAAAGAGGAAAGGCGAAAGAGGGTCCCCCTGCCTTATTCCTCTTGAGGCGTTAAAGGAAGTTGAGGATATCCCATTAATTAGAATTGAGAAATTCGGTGTTGAAATCATACTGAGAACCCATTCTATCCATCTATTGTTGAACCCGAAGGACTCGAGGACTCTTTTAAGATATTTCCAATTCAATCGGTTATAGGCTCTAGACAAGTCTAGCTTTATCATCATTCCTTTCTGCTTCTTTTCCTTGATGGTGTGGATGACTTCTTGGGTTACCACCAGCCCATCAAGAATTTGTCTCCCCTCGACAAACCCTGTTTGTTCTGGGGAGATTAAATTTGCCAGGAGGGATTTTATCCTTTTTTCTATCACGGTGGCTATGATTTTATAAATGACATTACATAAAGCAATTGGGTGGAAGCCCTGCCCATTTTCTGAGTTGGTATTCTTCGGGATTAAAGTAAAAAAGGTTGCGTTTAATGTTGGCCATACCTTCTGCTTCATACGAGATTCCTCAACTAATTCCAAAATCTCTTTACCCAGAAATTGCCATCCTGCTTGAAAGAACTCCGTTGTAAACCCATCCGGACCTGGGGCCTTTCCCTTCTTCACGTTCATCACTATTTCCTCTAACTCTTCTATAGTCACTGCTCGCATCAGGGCTTTGTTCTGATCCTCTGTAACCAACTTGGGAATTTCCTTAAATATCTTCTTAATAGCGGCTTCCCGATCATTTTGAGGCTCGGTCAGGATGTCTTTATGGTAATCAACTAGGACTTTCTCAATCCCTTATTGCTCTATTACCCTTTCCCCTGCTTCGTTTTTTATGGATAGTATCATGTTTCTTTGTCTATGTTGTACGATGGCCTGATGAAAGAATTTTGTATTTCTTTCTCCTTCCCTCAACCAATTGATCCTAGATTTCTACCTCCATAGGATCATCTGTTGCTTCCTTCTCTCCTCCAGCTTACCTATTAAGATTCCTTCTGCCTTGCAGCTTTCCTCCGATCTTCCTTCTATTATTATTCTTTGTTGGATTTCTTCCATTTCCTGTTCTAATCTCTATTTCTCCTCCATGATGTTCCCAAACTCCTCCCTGTTCCATTTTTTAATCTTCCCCTTCAATTCTTTTAATTTTAGCTGGAAAGTGTGCATTTTCCCTTTTCCTTGCAATGTACTTTGAGTCCACCACTCCTCTGCCTTTTCCAAAAACTGGGGATTCCTAAGCCAGAAGGATTCAATCTGAACGGTTTTTTTCCCGAGTTTTTCTTAATATCTATCTCCAGCCTAATTGGCCAATGGTCTGAACCAAGAGCTGGCATTATTTTGGCTTCCAGAAATACATCTCTATTCATGATCGACTCAGATACTAGAAACCTGTCCAGTCTGGAGGCGATCTGATTTTTTCCTCCTCGACGGTTATTCCATGTAAAAATACCATTAATAGTTTGCATATCTACCAGCCTCTGCACAGAAATCATTTCATTAAACATATCTATAAACTGATCTGTCCTCCTTATTCCTCCTTTTTTCTCATCCACTGTTCTGATCAAATTGAAATCTCCTCCTATTATCCACGACATTTTTGGGTAGAGTCCTTTAGCTTCTTTCACATTCTTTAGGAATCTTTCTCTCTCCCCTGTAATAAGAACTATCTCTTCGGATCCTATCACTCTACAAGAGCCAGTTTAGATTCTGGGTAGACATGTCCAATTTTCAAAAATTAGCTCCTCCGGGTTCCACATGATTGCTAACCCTCCTGCAGTGCCGATTGCATCTTGTCCCATTACGTCATATTGTATTTTTAATTTTTTAATTATTCTTTCCATCTATTGCATAGTGATCTTCGTTTCTTGGATTATTAGTATTCCTGGTTTATCCTTTCTCAATCTCTCCTTTAAATACCTATGTTTTCCCTTACTATTGAGACCCCTAATATTCCAAGATGTGATTATCATTTATAACTTCTTGGGTGTTGGAAAACCTCCGATAGAGGTATAACCTTACCTGAGTTAACCAGAATCTCACCTACAGCCTGAATTGTCTCATTTAGTGTTCATCTTCCCCTTTTCCGTCCTCCTTTGCCAGTGCCTTCCATTCCTATGCTGTTATTTTCATATAACCCTATTTGTCCTGCTATTTCTTCCCCTGCTCTACCTCTTTTTTCTTTGTATTTTTGGAATGTATCCTTGTATAATTGTTTCTGAGTTTCTGGAATAAGTCTCTTGTCAAGATTTTTCCATTCCTATATCAGCTTCCTCATAATTTTTTCTTCTTCTATCTCTGAATCATTTTCTGACCCAAATTCCATCTGGATTTGCTCTGAAGTTATCTCAGGATTTACCCCCATCTCCTCTTCATTCTCCCTGGCCGCTGTTGTGTTTTCATCCCTTTGTTCCTTTGCTAACTTCCATTGGTTCCATCTCGTTCTCTTCTTCTTCGTCCATTGCATCTGATCCCTCTTCTTCGTTCTCTTGAAGGACTTGAAATTTGTTCTGGCTTTCTATTATTATAGGTTTTGACTTTTCTTGTAGCTTTTCTCCTTCTTTCCCTGATCTCTTCCTTCTGCTAACCTCCTGAAAACCTCCCTGTCCTCCCTCTGTTTTTTTGCCCTTCTTTGCTCTTCTTCTTGTTTTTTAATAATCTCCTCTTCTCTATTTTGCGGACATTGCTTGAACAGGTGTTCATACTCATGGCACCGTCTGCACCTAAAGGGAATATTCTCATAGTCCAATGGCTGCTGCCAAATCTCGTCTTGGTATTCTAGCTCTATATATTCTGGTAGTGGCTCTGCTATGTTCATGTAGACGCATATTCTAGCATAAGACGTACACTTCCCCCTCTTTTTTGATTCAGCCACTTTGACAAAAGTCCCGATTGAATTACCAATTCCTTCAAGAATATCCGGGTCCCAGAACTCTACCGGTAAGCCAAATAGTCAGACCCATATAGGAGCAGCTAGCATTTTCTCATTCTCTGGGTTATATCTTTCTTCCCAGTGTCTCATAAAAAGTCCTGCATTATTCATGAAGTATGGCCCTTCCTCAAAAGTTTTTTCCTTGTCTTCCAAGTTAGCAAAAAGTACTGTAAAAAACCCTTTCGCCCTCAACTTTAAATCTATGTGTCCTTTTGGTTTCCAGCGTTGCTGGATCCATTTTACTAGATCCCTCTCAGTAGGTCAAAACCCAATAAACTTGCAGACTAAAGCATGATCCCTTATATAGCATCTGTATTCTTCAAGTTTGTTATTAGGAATAACATACCTTGGTTTTTCCTGTGCCCTTGGTAAACATCGGCCTCCTGATTTGGTTTGCCACTGGTTCCCGAGGACCGTTGCCTCTCTGCTGCTCCCCCTTGTCTTACTCTGTGACCTACTCCCACTTGCTTCACCTACTGTTACATTTTTAAAGGAGGGGATCTCTCCCCTCCCTTTCCCACTCTCCGTCGCTCCCCTCAGTTCTCAACGGCTTGGATAGACCCCTGTATCTTGCTTAAAATTCCTTAACTATTCGAATCTCTTCATTGGAAACCTCTCTTGAGGACTCCGCCGTCTCTCGCTTCCTGCCTCGATCATTGCTGCAAACCCTAAGTTTCAAACTCTATTACGCTCCGTGATTCCGCCTTCCATCCCGGTCCAAAACCCATGTTCCTATAAATTTATATAACAACCCAACTCAAGATAAGTTAAATTTAGTTAAGGTTTATTTTGGATAAATATTTTATAATTTTAATTATTTTATTAATAAGTGATATAATTTTTGTTGAGATTATAATTTTATATTTATTTATATATTTAAATTTATAATTACATATAATTTTTTGGTGAAACTGTAATTTTTTGTTATTTAAATTGTATTTGAAATTTATTAATGATTTGTATGTTTATGTCTTAAGTCTACTATATTATTTCAGGAATTGTCATTTTAACATTTAATTTGGTAAAATCGTTCCACCTATCCTAAACAACAGTAAGTTTTAACATGTTTCGATATTTTTGTTGTCTCCTTCTAGCTAACACTACTTCTGCATACTACAAAATGGTCTAACAAATCTTGACATGTAAGAATTAAAGTTTTAAAAATCAGTCTATCAGCATGACCCACACCAACCCTTACCCTTAATATGGTTGGATTATTTTGTATCTCCTTATCACCACGAGCACAAGTTTCAAAAGTTAATAGACTTAGAAAATATAACTTTTGAAATCCAATCCCCTTACCCAATATTACCAATTATGCAAATTAAACAAATTAAACAAAAAGAATAATTTAATTTAATTTAATATTGAAAATAAATTAAAAATGGAAACTAATTGAAGACATATACAATTTTAGTTTTTTACTTTTTAATTTTGTTCGGTCATTGTCACAAACCTCTACACAAGATATTAATAACTCCAAAAAAAAAATTCTTTTACCTAACCTTTTATACCATGGATGAGTAACTTAACCGCAAAGGTAAATATTATAATGTTTTACCCCATCCATTAAACGGTCATGACCCATACATTAAACAATAAATAATATAATGTTATAATTCCACCATTAAACTTGGCAGGAAGAAATGTGGCGTTATATTGACTTAACTCGGCACTATCTTGGCATATGAACCTACTTACTCCCGTATGGCCGTGCTGACAATGAACCTTGGCAAATCCGGCCACTTAAATATCGATGGTTTGAGAGATGGACAGTTGTTACCCCTCGGATACTCCACCATTGATCCGACCATTGATCCAAAGGGTAGTTGGTTGGATTTATGGCTGCAGCTAGTGTAGCTAGCTCCTCGGGATTACTCACTTGATCAATGGTGAGGATTCACCATGGGAGATCGAACGACACAGAAACACTTACCATTTATACAATCGCCTTAGGGTTTGGGGTTCATTTGTTCATCGATTATAGTTTGCAGAGCCGCTTCTCCAGGCGTCTGCCCTTCCATCTAAGCCACTCTAGAGTAAGCCTGTTCGGTTGCAGACGATACATTCCTCGACCGTATGCTCTGATCATGTATGCATAGACTGTGCAGAAGGTGATGCCGCTCCCAGCTTCTCGCTCTGGACTCTACATTGCCCATCAGGTAAACCCTTCCCTTACTGGAGTTTCATATTCGAATTTTTCTTTGGTGCACATAGCAGTTGTGATCAGATTAATTCTCATTCGAAAGGATTTGTTTTTGAACAGGTTGAAACCCTACGCGGAGGCAGGGAATTTCAGGATTACTTTCGCTGTAGGAGCGACTTCCAGGTAAGCACACTTGGTATCCGATAGAAACGATTTACACAGTCAGACCTCGAGTCGAAATTAATTGTTTTATTTCTTTTCTGTCAGGGACTTTGCCATTTTCTATTATTGGTATGAGCGGACATGGTATTTCCGGCTAGGGAAACCCTCTGTAGGTTGAAACCCTGGTTTCTACCTTAAGTGTTTCGCCACAGTTGCCGAGTGGCATTCCTATAGCGGTTCTTCTCTTTAATAGTTATAGTTTTGCAATGTAATTCTTCTGGAACTATTTGAGGAGAATCACTTGGCGTATTGCTGAGTTCCTTCTCTGTCCAGATGTGTCCTTAAAATACCTTTAAACAGGCATGTGAATCTTGTTATAGTTAAATGTATATTCTTAAAATACCTTTAAACAGGCATGTGAATCTTGTTATAGTTAAATGTATATTCTGTATTGTTTAAAGTTCAAACCCTAAGGAAGTATTTAGCTTCTGGGTTGTTTTGTTTTGTTATATAAAACTTCTCTGAGACTGCCTATCTCGTTGGACTTACCCAGTTCCGGCAGGGGGTTTTGGTTTGTATATTGGAACTGCTGTCTTCGATATATACCATGTATCTATTGTCATCTTTTTAAATCTACCATGGTTCAATTGTTTTTCTGAAGAACGAATTTCTCTCTCCTTATTCAAACTACTATTTATGGTCATTTATATATACATATATTTGCCTACAGACACATTCTAACTGTATTCGGCATGTTGAATTCATTCCATTGTATTAATGCATATATCGTTGGTCTGAATGTCAGGTTCATTACTTACATATCGGAACATGGGTTTATCTTCGGGTTTTACCGTAGATTATGCCCAACCATTATATTTTGAATTCTTGCTTATACAGGTGAATTTATTTGTAGGTTTTACAAAGTTTCCTTCTCATGAACTCATGTCTTGGTTCGATGTAGAGTGTTGTTTAACCGTATTACTGTTTACGCCATTTTTTTGTTGTATTAAATAAATCTTAACCTCTCGACCGAGGGTTCCTACACGGACTCGACAGTCGCTGGTTACACACTCTGTTATAACTATTGTCCAGCCTTCACTGTGATAAAGACGAAGGCGTTATATATATATTGCATGTAATTTTCTGATGGTTCGATGAATGTAATGAAATTCGTTCTCACAGTGGTTTTCGCTATGTTGGTTATCATTCCTCATTATTTTACCCAAACTACTTTCTGTTACTCTATAGGGTTACAATTATATCACGGCAGTTTATTCCTCTTCTGTAATGACATTTTACAGTTTTTCCATTATCATTTGTTCTATGTCGTAGGAAGGGATCTCATACTGAATGGAAAACTAATTCTAATAGTTCTTCATTTCAGACAGAGTATAGTTATACTCCAGCGGATACCCTATAGCTAATTGTCTCAATACTCTGTTACTTGATTTACAGTTCAATCTGTTACTTGATTTACAGTTCAACTATACTCTATTACTTGATTTACAGTTCACCAATATCTTTTAAGGAGAATATGGAAATTTCTCAGATAATATTAAAGTCAGGCTGTACTTACCTGTAATTGCAGCACTCACAATCTTCTGTGCTTCTCTAGAATGGAGAAGATTGTCTGAAGCTTGTTATCTTCCCAGCCGCGAGATCAGTCACTCCAGACTTAGTCTCTCCCCCAAACTCATTTGCCCGGCCATAGCCTTCAACAAAGTAAAGCACTTCCTGTGCCTGTGCTATCTGGTCCTTACCAAACGTAGCACTCCCTTTCTGCTTTCACTGCCCTCTTTCCTTTTCTCCCCCGTTTGTTCCTCAACAACCCAGGCTTTTTCCTCTTCCCTTTTTTGCTAGGGAATGAGGAAAAGCAGTTAGGGTTTTCCTTAACTTACTGGCAACTGTTTCTTTTATTATAACTAGAAAGAAATATAACTTTCTCATAAAATTTATTATATGTAATTATTCCATTCATATTCAATCATTGAATTAATAATAATTTTATCATTTTTTAAGAACAATAATCTCTGTTCCGTATTTACTGATAATAGTAATTCAGGAAAATTTATTCACATAAATTGTTTCGTCATTACAGTCATATTGTAACAAACAATTTTATAGTGAGATTATAATTTTTTGTTGTTTAAAATGTGTTTTTAAAACACAAATAGATAAATACTCAAATTATAAATACAATTCAAAAGTGTAAATCCAACAAAATTTTACTAAATTTCAAAACAAAACTACCAAAAAACATAAATATAAAACACACAAAAATGAAAAAAATTAAATTAATAAATAAATACTTTTATTCAATTTATTAAAAAATTACTCTATTTAAAATTTTTTACTTTTCCAATTCTAGTTACAAAATACATTTTTTACATTTACCTTAAAAATAAATTCAACACCATAAAAAAAATCCATAAATTCTTAAAATTTTACTAACACGGTAAAGAAAATTCGTGAGTTACACTCTGCATTACTAAAATCGTTGCAAAACCTCCGGCTTGTTTTGTCTTAGAGTGCCTGTCAAAACGCACATTTTCGGTACAATGTCCAGCGACCTCCATTGAAAGCGCCGAGTTAACTAATGAGATGAGAAACGTGCGAAGAAAGACAGACCGTCCCTGCCGTGCCACACTGCCATTGCATTATCGACGAAGTGGTTCGGTATAGCACGTGGTTTTTTAAAACAATGAATTTCTTATTGACGAGTGGATTGAATTACTTGATGCCGGATACGACAGAGATGCTCTGGATACCAGGGAAGCCTTATTAGTCCCTGCCTCTTGCATAGCAGGGACTATTGTGATCCCGCGTTTACTAACTATTAAATTATTTTTTCATCCATTAATATTTTTGATCTATTAATTTCATGTTAAAACAAAGTTTATCCGTTGAAATTTTGGTGTAAGAAATTTATAATTAAATTTATGAATTCAATCTTTTATTTCAACTAGGATAAGTTATTTTATCATAAGTTTTTCAAAACAAATATTTGAACAAGTTATTTTGTGCAAGTAAACTATTTTATGCAAAGTTTTTAACCCTCCACTTCCAGTGGCCGCTACATGCCACCTAGATATTTTTCAGGCCACTTTTTACCTCCTCTATCTCTTGTCCCATTTTCGTGCCATGCAATAAGCAATACATGCAATATCTGTTGCCTTCGCTTCCTTCCTCTTGCTCCTCCATGCTCATGTTAGCCCGGTGTTCTTGCATTAGTTGAGCTTTGCTGTATGAAAATCTACCACAATGGATTTACAGGAGTAGCATATTATAAATTCTATTATTAGAGAGGTAGCATATTATTGGTTCTTTGATAATAGGTTGGAGATCCAGAGAAAAGCAACAACACTTCAGCGTCTATTTCAAGTAAATAATGAGGTAAGTAAACAACCAAGTATTTCAGGTAAATAACCAAGCAAATAAACAACCAAGTAAATAATTTTTTTTTCTATTTCAGCAACTCTTATGTGTTTATTTCATCTATTTCATCTTTTCTATTTGAGAAACTCTTATGCATTTATGCATCTATTTCAATTTTTCTATTTCAGTGAGTTTTTGTATTTCGGCAACTCTTAATCATCTATTTGAGTTGAACTTATGCATCTATAATAACTAGCAAGTAGATAACTAACAATTTCTATTTCAAGTAGATATGCTGAACACCCAATTTTTTCTATTTCAAAGTATTTCAATCAACGTTTTTTATTTTCTATTTGAAGTATTTATTTTCTATTTCAATTATTTCAAATAGATAACCAACGTTTTTATTTCAAGTCAATAACGAGGTAGGCGAATAGCAACAAGGCATGTGAAATTTACCTAGAAGCCATATTGGCATGCACCAAAGAAAAGTAACACGCAGGTGTAGTTTACTGAGAAGCCATATTTCCAGGGGATGCTAAAGCGCAAGCATCAAAGCACAAAGAAAAGCAAGAGAATATACTCAGAACTTGTATATTTAATTATTTATCTCTACATAAACCAAATATTTACTATTTACTATTACTATCAACAAAATGCTTATGCTATTTACTATTTACTATTTATTGTGTTTTTTCTTTGTACTAAGAAAATAGATATTTACTATTTCTAATTACAAATGTAAAGGAAGAGCTTATTAGTGACGCTGCCAGCTGCCAAACGAGATAAAAAATACTCCTCCTCAACATCCCTCTCCTGCAAGACATTTTTGAAAATCCTCCTTCAACTCCTTCTGCAAGAATATCAAAATGATTTTGAATATTGATAGCTAGTATGACTAGTATTGTAATATGGTATAGAGATTATAGAAACCATTCCACACCATGTTGTTGATGCCGAAAGGCTGTGGCCCGCATTTCAGCAAACCTGCACATGGTTTGAATCCATTAAGTAGAGCCAATATTGATAATAAAAACACACGAAACCTGCATTATATGTTTGAATCCATTAAGTAGAGCCAATATCGATAATAAAAAACACAAAGAAACTTGCATTATATGCTTATCATCTCCGATATGTATTGCTACACTTTGTTCCAAATCTAATAACAGAGCTAAAGGGCGCAGATAGCATGTTTTTAGACATTTTGCACCATATCCCAGCCAAAATTATCAAACTTTCAAAACTAATCAAAAAGGAAATCATGTTTTCAACCAAAATCCAACCCAAGCTCATTACAATTTCAAAACTATTCAAAAGGGAAAAACATCTCTAGTTGATGTTGCCGCAGTATGTTGTAGAACCCATAGCATTGCCAAAAAAAAATCTAAAATAGAGTCCAGGAAAGGAAAGGTTCTCACACTCTTTTCCCACCACTATCCCCTAGGCGGGAGATGGATATTTAGTTCAAAAGCCAACATACCTCATCATTACATCTTGTTGCATACACAGATCTTTAGTTTGAAAGCCAACATACCTTGTTATTATCATTATGGACGCTGAAACTGGCGTATGGGCACGCCTCTATATTCCAAGATCAACTTCCGCTGATGAACAAAAACATTGAAAGTTCCCTGTTGTCATATACTTCCACGGGGAGGATTCGTGATGGGCTTGCCGGCATGGTCTATTTACCATGCGTTCATGTGTAGATTGGATTTTGATATAAAATGAGTAATAATTTCAGTAGGCTACAGGCTTGCTCGAGCGCATCGCCTCCCTGTGGCTTACGATGATTATCTCAATGCCGTCGAGTGGGTCTTTCAACAAGATACCCGAGACGGGCAAGAAAAAGGTCAAACTTTGAACGAGCCGGGGGAATCATGGTTGAGATTGTATTGTGATTTTCCATGGTGCTTCTTGGCGAGAGACAATGCTGGCGACTTTTCCAAAAAATTGAAACAAGTGGCACTCACAAGGATGCATGTCAAGTACGTGTATCATTTTCAATTAGAATTAAAAAATAATTAAAATATTAATAGATAGAAATTTAAAATTATAATTAAAACTATTCACTTTTCGTTCTTAAAAGTAAGCGTTTGTTTATGGAAATTTCCCTTATAATGTTGTATCTGTAATATACAATGCATCTTAATTTTACTTTACATAAGATTTAATAAACTTAGTTAGGGGAGTTGCCCCATTTAAATTATCAATGCCTCATAAAACTTGTTAATCCATTTGTTGCCAAGCAAAGGTTTAGAATTCAATTTAAGAGGAAAAAATTGCAGGCTCTTGTATTCTAACTTGAGAAGTCCTTGAAGAAGGACATTTCTTTCCAGGATTTAAACTATAAGCATGAAAACATAGGGTTTAAACTATAAAGGTTTAAACATAACGTTTTTCAAGAATTGAAACTAAAATAACCAAAACCAATATTATTTCATTTTTAAACTTAACCTCAATTTTTATAAAATTTACAGTTCAAGTTCAACTATAAACAGGAAAACATAGGGTTTAAACTTCAAAGGTTTAAACATAGCATTTTTCAAGAATTGAAACTAAAATAACCAAAGCCAATATTATTTCGTTTTTAAACCTAACTTCAGTTTTTATAAAATTACATTTCAAGTTCAAATGAAGGAAAGAAATTACCATAAATCACAAGTTTTGACACAAAAATATCTCATACAATGTGAGTGGCAAGTAAATGTAAGAAAGAAGATTGTGCATCCAAAGAGGTAAAAGAACCGTTGAGAAGAGCATGGTGCACTACATGGGATGTTAATTTTTAGAAAGAAAATTGCATGCCTATCAAGATTTCAAGAGCATGGGGAACTACATGGGATGTTAATTTTTAGAAAGAAAATTGCATGCCAATCAAGATTTCAATTCTTGAAAAATAATAATAAGGTCGTCTCTCTATACCTGTCTTCTGAGGAGAGCAAAAACAAGGATTCCATTGATGAAAAAAACGATGAAATCATTGCTATCAAAGGGTTGGAAAAATCGAGGCCAGCTCAGAGGAGTTGGATAATAAATAACGAGTGGCGAAGTTTGACAACTGTGAAAGTGGTCAAGACGGCGTTCTAGTGAAATTCTTTTCACAATTACTATGTAAACCATATCACAAGTATATTTTACAAATTAACTAGACGCTCTATTTTCATGTGTACTCAGTACTGCTATTTACAAACAATTAATTAGTATTGCTCTTATAAAATAGTCTCATATGTACTTAGTATTGTTCTTATAAAAGTAATCTCTTTATAATCTCTTATAGGCAGGGACTGTAGCTACCCACTTGCCTTGGTTTCCTATAATCTAGGATATTTAATATAACAATAATTGTTTTTGGCATCTGACAATTCATCGGTGAGCGTTTTTGGTCAATGTATTTTTGTATATTGAAGTGTTAGGTCAATGCATTTTTGTTATATTGTTTTTATTACTTTGATTTTTTCCAAATCTAAATCTAATATTTAGATTAATTATATCCATATAGGTATGGTTTTGAGCCATTGACTCAATATAAAATATTATGCTTTTTTTTCTCTTGGAAATAAAAGTACAGTTTTGAGATTTAGATTAATTATAGGCAAATCCTATTTCTTCTGACATGCAAGGGGAATAGGGGTTGCCTTGCTGCTAACATGCCAAAGTCAACTTTGAGAGAAATATAAATGCAAGGCAACCCTTATTCCCCTTGCATGTCAGACTGCATTTATATTGCAGTGGAGTTGGAAATAGGAATCGCCTTAATTATATCCATATATAAGTATGGTTTTGAGTCATTGACTCAATATCAAATATTACGGTTTTTTTCTCCTCGAAATAAAAGTACGGTTTTGAGTACATTATTTTTTAAAGTAAAAGATAGGATATTTAATATAACAATAATTGTTTTTGGCATCTGACAATTCATCGGTGAGCGTTTCTGGTCAATGTATTTTTGTTATATTGTTTTTATTAGTTTGAATTTTTTCAAAGCTAATCTAATATTTAGATTAATTATATCTATATATAAGTATGGTTTTTAGTCGATTATTTTTGAAGGCAAAAGAAATTTATAATATTATGTTATGAATTTAATGTAGCTTAATATAATATCAAAACATTTATATTTATAAATTATAAATTATTCATATTAAAAAGTTAAATTTTTAATTAAATAAAAAATGTTTTGAAATACATTTAACATATTTTGAAGTGAATGGAAAGGTGCTAATGTAATTTGGAAAAAATTATTTAATATTTTAATTAAAATATAAAGATAGTGTAATTAAAATTATATCATTTTATATTGTTCAAAATATATTTTGGATTAATATAAGATATATGCTTTATAATAAATAAAAAAATTAAATCTATTGTTTTCGAAATTTAACATCAAAATATAAGAAATTATCAAGTTTTTTTCAAATTATTTATGTTTCTTATTATCAATATATCAATATACATGCAATATTTTCCAAAACCAAAATATAAAATGAAAGTATATATAAAGTTTTTAAATGCAAAAGGATTAGTATTCTTTTTTCAAAATTATAATCATTTTATTTTTATCAACTTCAGAATTATTATATGAAGTCCTCATGATAATAGTAAATTAATTTCTCAACTAACAACATTAATAAAAAACTATGGCCATGGATATAGCAAGCAACACTAACACTTGAAAAAGATTTACACGTCAAGATATTTGATCCCTATTGATGCTTGATATATTCATGGTTAGAATAGATCTATATTCATTCTTTCTCTACACAATTGCATTATCCATGGTTATAATGGATCTATATTCATTCTTTCTCCACACACAATTGCATTTTTAAATGCATAAAGGTTTTCAATGATTTGGAAATCCTTTATCCACTTCAATTTTGTAATCTAGACAATTTAAATTTTCAATTTCGTTATTGGATTTTAAATAAAATCAACTAAAAGACTATCAAAAGCCAAAATGTAAAATACGGAAAACACTTAAAATAGATGACATTTTTTACAATAAAATAGTTTTTTTAATCAATATATTTTTAAATACATATAAAAGTTCTTGAACTATTTTACTTTCAACAAATTCAATTACTTCATTTTTTGGGTATTGGAATATTTTGTTATGGTTAATATCTTTTCTCAGTGTATGGTTAATATCTTTTTTCCATGTTCTGTAAATTAATATTAAAATATATAACTAATTTGAATATTCAAATTGTTTATTCAAATTTGACATTGAATATAATATATATATATATATATATATATTATATATATATATATATATATACTAAAATTGATATTAAAATAGTTTATTCAAGTTTTATATTGAAATATTTGTAGGAGGTATAAGAATTATACATATTCCTCACAAGAGGAGAAATATAAGAATTTTTTTTTCATTTTTTAATTTTTAATTACTTTATTTTTTAAATTTATATAAAATTATGTTTCTTCACATTATCATCAAAATATTTTATTTATTGCTAAGAGTGAGAGTGAAATATTTTTACCACATTTGCTAAGTGTAATAGTGTTTATTGTTGTTTTATAATAATTTTCATTAAAACTAACCAATTATGTATATTCATTTTTGTTTTTAATTATAATTGACATTGTTTTTTATTTAGAGAATATTTTACCTTTATTTTTAAAAGGCACGTGTCAATTTATGTACGAGCATCCAGCTAAGGGCACCATGACCGGATGTTGGTCTCCGCCAAGGTGGAAAGTTTAACAGTGTTTGGTTTCTTTATGTTTAATTATTCAAAGCAGAATGTAGGGACTCGTTGTTTCTTTTTAATTTCAATATTAGTTAGGGAATAGTATAGTTAGTTAGGGTCATTGTCACAATTTATCTGTCTTTTAGTGAATAATTGCCAATAACTTTTTTTCTGTTTAGAAGAAAAAAAGAGACATCCATGTTAATTGTAAAATCTTGCAGCAACAAGAACCAAATGAATTAACAGTTATCTAACTAATAAAAGAAACAAATGAAGTGTAATTGTGCACAGTAACTCTAGGAAAACAGCACAAATACAAAATGTAAATCATTCTGAGGAGTTCAACATAGCAATAGAAGAAGAAGAACCAAATGAATTAACTCTAGGAAAACAATACAAATACAAAATGTAAATCATTCTGGGGAGTTCAACATAGTAATAGAAGGAGAAGAACCAAATGAATTAACAGTTATGTAACTAATAAAAGAAACAACTGAAGCTTAATTGTGCACAGTAACTCTAGGAAAACAGTACAAATACAAAATGTAAATCATTCTGAGGAGTTCAACATAGTAATAGAAGAACAGCATGATATTGGCCAATATGAATGAAAGTTGTTAGCTTATATTTGATATTTTTGATACGTTAAATTTAGTTAATGTTTATTTTGGATAAATATTTTATAATTTTAATTATTTTATTAATAATGATATAATTTTTTGGTGAGATTTATATTTTTATATTTATTGACATTTTTAAATTTATAAGTAAATATAATTTTTTGGTGAAATTGTAATTTTTTGTTATTTAAATTGAATTTGAAATTTATAAATGAATTGTATGTTTATGCCTTGAGTCTACTTGATTATCTCATCGTGAACAACATTAAGATTTAACATGTTTGGATAGTTTTGTTGTCTCCTTCTAGCTAGCACGAGTTTTGCATACTACAAAATGGCCTAAAAAATCTTGACATATGGGAATTAAAGTTTTAAAAATCACTTTATATGCCTAATCCACACCAATCCTTACCCTTAATATGGTTGGATTATTTCGTGTCTTCCTATCATGGGCATAAGTTTCAAAAATTAATAGACAAAATACAACTTTTGAAATCCAATCCCCTTAACCAGTATTACCAGGCAAATTAAACCACCGAATTATTAATTGATACTGAGCATTGCAAATAAATTACTAGCGAAACAAATTATACAAAAGGAATAATTAAATGAAACTTTGTATTGCAAATAAATTAAAAATACAAACTAATTGAATATATATGCAAGTTCAGTGTTTTATTTTTTAATTTTCTTTGGCCATATTCTATTGAACAATTTTTTAGTGAGATTATAATTTTTGGTTGTTTAAAATGTGTTTTTAAAACATAGACCATACTCAAATTATAAATATAATTCAAAAATGTATATCTAACAAATTTTTACTAAATTTCAGAGCAAAATTACCAAAAAAAATAAAAATACAAACAAACAAAAATAAAAAAAAAATTGAACTAAATGATGAATACTTTTATTCAAATTATTAAAAAAATTACTCTATTAAATATTTTTACTTTTCCAATTCTCAAGTAAAAATATATTTTTTATATTTAACCTGTAAATAAATTCAACACTATAAAAAAAATCCATAAATCTCTAAAATTATACTAACACTGTAAAGAAAATTTGTGAGAGTTACACTCTGCATTACTAAAATCGGTGCAAACCTCCGGCTTGTTTTGTCTTACAGTGCACGTCAAAAAGCACACTTTCGCTACAATATCTAGCGACCTCCATTGAAAGCGGCGAGTTAGTTAATCAAGGGAGTTCGCTTTCAAATTTTATGGTTAGTTAATAGTTTAATTACTTTATTTCTTTTAAAATTTTATACAACATTATTATGTTTTTTCACATCAACATTAAAATATTTTATTTATTGTTAAGAGTGAGAAATATTTTTACCACATTTGCTAAGTGTGATTATGATTACTGTTGTTTTATAATGATTTTCATTAAAACTAACCAATTATGTATGTTCATTTTTGTTTTTAATTGTAATTGACATTGTTTTATATTTAGACCATATTTTACCTTTATTTTTAAAAGACACATGTGTCAACTATATGTTGATCACTGACAAAGTCATACATCATACTAGTCCAATGAGCCTGGTCTGGGTGTTATAACTTTTCATTGTTTAAATTGCATTTTTGAATGCATAAATGGATTCAACCACTTCAAAATCTCTTTGGGCACTTGGATTGTGCAAAAATATAGAATTTTTTATTTGAAATGTTTTTAACCACAAGAATGTATGGCTTTTAATTGTTTTATATAATATATACATAGTTCACACACACAAACACATATTATTTTTGTAAGTAAAATTTCTTTAGATTAATAAGAATTTACATAGAGTACAAATATATCGATATCGATTTTTCTATGCACAATGTATAGATTGAGCATATAAAAACAAAAAAATTGCATATCTAATCCGGGACTAGCATTGTGCAAGTCTTGGGGTTGACCATTTTGATGCAGGAGCATGTGACTCAGAGGGAAAATTCTCTCAACTTATTCCAGAAAATCAAAAAAAGATCTACAGGCAAGGGATTCGAGTCCTTTAGCCTGCAGTTTCTATGTTTTTTTAGTTAAAAATAGGAACAGGGTAGAGAATAAAACATGCTATCTTTTTCAGTTAAACATAGCATCAAAGTAGAGAATAAAACATGCTATCTTTTCATAGATAGACAAGTTGTAAAAAAACTTTAAATTACTATGTAGAAAGCCTGCTTTTGTGAAGACCTATCCATTATGAATAAAACAATAAAATTGGCCGCCTAGTTGGTTGGAGGGGGCGGTGCCAGAAGAATTATGATTACATTTTCTCTCAGCATCATCATGACTCAACGATTTCCTGCTAAATTGAATGCCTGTATCCAAAAATTTATTCTAACTATGTGTTGAAGCGTTGAACAGGACTGCACTGTGTATTAAGAGGTCGAATTGCATCAAATATCTGCTTGATACCTTACTGTGTGTTAGAACAATTTAAATCATTTTGTTTTCATTGTTATGCTATTGGCACTTTGATTTCATTGTTATATGATAGAGGATAATTCTGGTTACGCATAGTAAATACAATAATTCTTAAGGGATAGAGTGGCAGCATCCCTAGATTTACAAATCAACGGCCTAGTTCTTTTCCAATACAGAGTTTGGAGGAGAAGAGCTTCAATTTTGGAGAGCGAAATCTCTCAAATCGCACTCAGATAACCTCACACTGTGGTCTTGAGTGACACAAAATTTGGAAAGCGGTTCACAACAGCTTGGGTCTATATTTATTTGTATGCATTTGAAGATTGTGAGGCATGTTGACTTAGGCGGAAAGGTAACAAGGTTTGATCGTATAGATGTCGGTGTTTAACATTTGAATCAGAATGATAAGGAAAGGTTGAAGCAATTATTGGCGCATTATTCCAGTTCCTTTCTGTTATAATTAATCATATAGGAGATATGTGGTCGAGAATATAAATGGCGATGGTGTGAATGAATTGAACCATACAATTAACAGCCCCTGCGCTTGATGCTACGCGGAATTAACGCGTGTTGGAGTAGTGAGCAGGCACAGGTGCGAGAATAACATAGATTGATCATCGTATATGAAATTAAATCAAAGCTTAGATTTCTGTGATATTTTCATAGATGGTGTGTATTGAATGTAGGATGGGTTACTCAAGAAACTATAACGGTTGCTGGGCACACTATGCCGACTACATACAATCTATACAAAATCATTAATCCTACTTTAATACGCGTGAATTATATGGGGAAATCCCTAGGGAAAGGCGTAAGGGTGGACCTTTGAGCTTGATGAAGGAAGGTATGTCTACGTTCTAAATGTATGCAAGTTCGTGTATATGGTCTACTTATGGCATAAGATGTATAGACTATGAGCAAGGCCGTTAAAAGAAATAGCATTGAATGTGTTGACGCCATATCTTTAGGTTCTGTGTCAAGTAATTTAGAACAATGAAGCTATCAGTTTAATGACTGATACGCTTGAAGACAGTTCAAGGGAAATTGAGGTGGATATTCAGGATATTGCTGTCAGATTAGTGAAATTATCCCTAACGTCTGCATCCACGGCATAATTAGTGGTATCAGAGCCATCAACTGACATTGAATTGAATCTCAGGAGTAGGAGTAGGAGAAGGATGGCTTTCAAAGTAGGAAGAGGACGAGGATGTGGTGGAAGAGGAAAAACTATTGCGAATGTTGAAATAATGGAAACCATAGAAGAGTTGTGAGTTAGATTGGACGCGTTAACCTCAGAGAGAAACATAGATGATGGAGATGTCAGTGAACCCGAAATTGAAGCTACAGAGGAGGAAGCTCTATAGGTTACTCCTGAGATGAGGTTCTTTCAGTCAGTGTTGAAATCCACAGCCAGGCCATGGAACCAATTAGTATTGATATACCAAGGAGGACTGAATCTAGAAGAATTGATCGACTGGATTAATAGCATGGATAAATTCTTCGATTATGAAGAAACAAAAGATGAGAAGAAAGTAAAATTTGTTGTCACCAAATTAATAGGCCATGCAACGCTCTGGTGGGATGGTGTGCAGGTGGAAAGGAGGAGACTTGGTAAGCAGCCAATCAAGAATTGGAGCAGAATGGTAGCAAAGTTAAAAGATAAGTTTTTGCCCAGTAATTATGAGCAAACATTATTTATACAAATGCAAAATCTTAGACAGAGAGCTTTGACAGTAAAAGAATATACATAAGAGTTTTATAAAGTGATCATAAGAGCTGGAGAAGCCCAAGATGCATATGAGAAGGTGGCTAGATATAGGAATGGCATCAAGATGGACATTCGGGATGAGATAAGTCTGTTGTCTCCTAAAATAGTAGAGGAATCTTATCAGATAGCGCTGAAAGCGGAGGAAAAACTCATGAGGAAGAAGTCTGCCAGAGGGAGGGGGACTTTCAAAGGAAAAGAAAGTGACGGTGGTAGTGGAAGATCTACAGCACCTAAAGAAGGAGCTAGCAGTAGCTCAACCCAGCATGCACCCACAGGAGGTGATGCAAGAGGCAGAGGGAGTTTTTCTAGAGGAAGAGGAGGCAGAGGAAGAGGCAGAGAAATAAGATGTTATAGATGCAATAAGCTGGGACACAGAGATTTTGAGTGCCCAGAGATGCAGAAATAAAGCAGAGGAATACAATTGTTGCTCCAGTTGAGGAAGAGGCACCAGTGGCAGTAGTACCAGAAGAAGAAAATACACCAAAAAGAGGAGAAACTCTGGTATTTAATAAATTTCTGCTTAAGCCAGCAAAGGAGATGGCTGAACCGCCACAAAGGAAGACTTTATTCAGGACAGTGTGCAAAGTCCAAGGGAAATGTTGCCAGATGATCATTGATAGTGGCAGCACTGATAATTTGGTTTCTTCAGAAGTAGTGGAGAAATTGAAGTTGAAGAAAATGAAGCATCCAACACCTTATAAAGTGTCATGGTTGAAAAAGGGACATCAACTGTTGGTAAGTGAACAGTGTGAAGTGGAATTTCAAGTGGGCAAGTACAGAGATAAAATTGTTTGTGATGTGATGCCTATGGACGTGTGTCACATATTGCTTGGAAGACCTTCGCAATATGCAAGAGGAGCCATACATGACGGGAAGAGAAACACCTACAAGTTTGGAAAGGATGGTGTCAATCATACATTGTTGCCTTTTTAGGAAGAAGATGTACCGGGACAGAAGACTAATCCAAAACCTCTGTTACTTGGAAGAGAGGAATACTTGGAGCAGATAATGGATGTATAGTTGAGACGGGAAGAACTCACAGCAGCTGAGTTGGAAGAGGATGTTTCCATTGGTGAAGCAGAGGAGAATATCATTGATGATTTCTGGAGTTATTGGGTAAATCCAGATCAGTTGGATAATGTGAACTCTTCTGTTTGTATAACTGACAATTGTGATGTGATTACAGGTGTTGAGAAGGATGCACAATCTTGTGAAGCTGTCACAAACATGGAAAATAATCTTTCAGGAGATAAGTACTTTGAAGAAGAAAGCAGCAATGCTTTTGTTGTTACAGCACAGGAAGTTCTTGTGAATGAAGAAAAGGATCAGCTTGAGGAGCTGGTATATGAACCAACAATTGAAACTGTGGAAACTTGTAGTTTTAAAACTAACAAGTTCTGTATGAATGCAGCGATGATACATGATGATGATCAATTTGTTATAAATACTGATAATGACAAATTGTTTTTATTAAGTGATGGATAGATAACTGAGTTTATTGCAGGAGTTGAGAATCAGAATTATGTTCTGATAACAGATGATGAGATGGTAACAACAGGAAGCTTAGCTTGTGAAATTATTGACGATTGCACATAAAGTTTCTCAAAGGAGATGACAGGTTTATGGCATGAGTTAAGTGCTCTAGAGAAGAGACTAGAAGTACAGAAGATAAGTATTTAGAATATAAAGACACAGATGAATGAAAATGAAGAGGTTCATTTTTATGAAACAGAATACTGAGGCATTCTCGGAGAAGATGATGCTGAGGATAGACTGAGTGATAATCTCAAGAATGATTGGTATCAACATACTGAAATACTGGAAATGGGAAGTAAGGCACCGAGGCCTTATGAAATTTATTTTAACAAGTGTTTTGTGAATGTAGGTATTGGTGCAGAACATTTGACTCAGTTGAGTAGTCAAATGAAGAGAGAAGAACTTTTCTGTTCTAGAAGACAAGACGGTATGGATGATTAGGTGGCAGTCATAACAGAAACAAACATAGAAGCAATAAGTCAGCGAGTGACAGTACAAACTGAGCAAGCCGTCTTAGCTCAGCAGGAAACAAGAAATCAGCAGCTTGAAGATTTATTGGACAATGAAATTGAATTAATAAGAAGAATCATGTTGAAAGTGTCTCAGACGAAGACATCAGCAAGGAAGAGAAGCAGCAGAAGCAACAGAAAAATGAAGACAGGGACAGATTGTGAGAGTGTAGCTAGTGGAGTAAGACAACATAAGATATGGAGACCTGGAGAAAAGCAGCAAGTAACAGTAGATGATGACTTGCAGAAAAAAGTGTGGGATCCTAGAAGACAAGGACAAAGACTTAACACGCATGATCAGGAGATCATGATCATTTTCAACCTTGGGAGTCTGATGCAGGAGCATGTGACTCAGAGGGAAAAGTCTCTCAACTTATTCCAAAAAAATAAAAATAAAAATCTACAGGCAAGGGAATGGGGTCCTTTAGCCTGTAGTTTCTATGGTTTTTTAGTTAAAAATAGGAACAGGGTAGAGAATAAAACATGCTATCTTTTCATAGATAGACAAGTTGTAAAAAAACCTTAAATTCCTATGTAAAAAGCCTGCTTTTGTGAAGACCTATCCATTATGAATAAAACAATAAAATTGGTTGCCTAGCCGGTTGGAGGGGGTGGTGCTAGAAGAATTATGCTTACATTTTCTCTCAGCATTATCATGACTCAACGATTTCCTGGTAAATTGTATGCCTGTATCCAAAAGTTTATTCTAACTGTGTGTTGAAGCATTGAACAGGACTGCGCTGTGTATTAAGAGGTCGAATTGCATCAAATATCCGCTTGATAACTTACTCTGTGTGTTAGAACAATTTAGATCATTTTGTTTTCATTGTTACGCTATTGGCACTTTGATTTCATTGTTATATGATAGAGGAGAATTCTGGTTACGCATAGTAAATACAATAATTCTTAAGGGATAGAGTGGTAGCATCCCCGAATTTACAAATCAACGGCCTGGTTCTTTTACAATACAGAGTTTGGCGGAGTAGAGCTTCAATTTTGGAGAGCGAAATCTCTCAAATCACACTTAGATAACCTCACACTGTGGTCTTGAGTGACACAAAATTTGGAAAGCGGTTCACAACAGCTTGGATCGATATTTATTTGTACACATTTGAAGATTGTGAGGCATGTTGACTTAGGTGTAAAGGTAACAGGGTTTGATCGTATAGATGTAGGTGTTTAACATTTGAATGACAGCGATAAGGAAAGGTTGAAGCAATTATTGGCTCATTATTCCAGTTCCTTTGTGTTATAATTAATCGTATAGGATATATGTGGCTGAGAATATAAATGGCGACGGTGTGAATGAATTGAACCATACAATTAACAACCCCTGCGCTCAATGCTACACGGAATTAACGCGTGTTGGAGTAGTGAGCAAGCACAGGTGCGAGAATAACACAGGTTCATCATCGTACATGAAATTAAATCAAAGCTTAGATTTCTTTGAGATTTTCATAGATGGTGTGTATTGAATGTAAGCGGGGAGAAGGTAGGAGGGGTTACTCAAGAAACTATAAGGTTTTTGCGCACGCTATGGCGACTACATACAATCTATACAAAATCATTAATCCCGCTTCAATACGCGTGAATTATATGGGGAAATCCTTAGGGAAAGGCGTAAGGGTGGAGCTTTGAGCTTGATGAAGGAAGGTATGTATGTGTTCTAAATGTATGCAAGTCCGTGTATATGGTCTACCTATGGCATAAGATGTATAGACTATGAGCAAGGTCGTTAAAAGAAATATCATTGAATGTGTTGACGCCATACCTTTAGGTTCTGTGTCAAGTAATTTAGAACAATGAAGCTATCAGTTTAATGACTGATACACTTGAAGACAGTTCAAGGGAAATTGAGGTGGATATTCAGGAGATTGCTGTCAGATTGGGGAAATTATCCCTAACGTCTGCATCCATGCCATCACATTTGCCCATAGATGGGAAACTAGATGACTTTCATAAATCTCATGAAACTAATTTATAAATGTAGAAAACACAACTAATATGAAAATGAGTAACAAAGGCTGAAAATGATTTCCTTGAAACCTGGTAGTAGTCAAAGCCATGCCAAGAGTTAATTGAAGGGATTTTGATGACCTTCCTTCAACCATGGTGGTATTTCCCACTTGATAAGCATTTTGTCGAAGTTGGTGTCTACTTCCTATTGTGGTTTCTCTTTTGTATGCTTGTCTTTCATTATTTTCCTACCATTGGTGGCCTATTCCTTCACATTGTTGCTCAATGGACCTTCTTTTGAAAAGGTCATCTCTGTCTTGAAAATTAGCCATGACTTCTCAGCATTGGGTGGTTTTGCACCTTGAGAAATAAACTCTGAGAACTCAAAGAAGAAGAGTTTGAGCCATCTGAGGAGTTAGAGGGTGCTAGAGGCAGGGGTAGTGGAGGGAGCTAAATTCCTAGATCACTAGCCAAAACACACAAAGTTTGTCTAGATTGGATGAGATGAAACTTCAGATCAATGATTTGGACTTCCAACACACACGTAGTCTCTTCCTAGTCCTGCATGTGCCATTTCAGCAAGTTACTAAATTCCCATTGACAATCCCTAATATTTCTTATCTCCTTCACTTCTAGTGTCACAATCAATCTTCTAATGTGCTACATAAGATCCTCATCAAACCATTCTACTCCTAGAGTATGCCATGGAAGAGGAGGTTGACAACCTCTACCCCTCCCTCCTCTCCTAGGACAATCGTGTTCATGGACCACGGTTGTTAGCTTGTGCTGCCATAAGTTTCCCCTTCCAACATTATCATCCTCCTCTTCATTCCCAACAATATTAATGCAATATTGAACAAGAAACTACTTATAGAGATAATATTTAACATCTTGATTCAACATTAAATGGCAATAGACTTATATCCAACCCAAACATATCATGTAGTGAATGAGATATGTGGTGATGATAAGAAGGGTTCGTTGCCATTATTCAATCATTAATGCACTCAATCTAGCTATCATGAAGACCATAAATACCTTTGGTAACCACTTCTACACTCGGATCTAGGGCTCGAAGATCTCTATTTCCATGCATAAGCATTGAGATGCCCATGTCAGAATTTGAGGATAATTAAGTTTCACGTCATCACACAGAGCTTGCTCCTCTATCCCTTTATTCACTATAAATTCCACTAAATATATTTCGTTTCACATGACATGCGAGGAAAGTATTGCCTCTTGATGAGAAATAATTTGAGCTAGTTATTGCATGCTTTGATCCAAACGCCATCTAGACAAGAAACTACTTATAGAGATAATATTTAACATCTTGATTCAACATTAAATGGCAATAGACTTATATCCAACCCAAACATATCATGTAGTGAATGAGATATGTAGTGATGATAAGAAGGGTTCGTTGCCATTATTCAATCATTAATGCACTCAATCTAGCTATCATGAAGACCATAAATACCTTTGGTAACCACTTCTACACTCGGATCTAGGGCTCGAAGATATCTATTTCCATGCATAAGCATTGAGATGCCCATGTCAGAATTTGAGGATAATTAAGTTTCACGTCATCACACAGAGCTTGTTCCTCTATCCCTTTATTCACTATAAATTCCACTAAATATATTTCGTTTCACATGACATGCAAGGAAAGTATTGCCTCTTGATGAGAAATAATTTGAGCTAGTTATTGCATGCTTTGATCCAAACGCCATCTAGAGAAGCATTTCATGGGAGGATATCTTGAATGGATCTTCTTCATTGCTTGAATAATTAGATGATATTCACCTTCAATAATTGCAGATGTGGCATGTGTGCTTTAGGAGGAGGATTGTGTGGAGAAATAGTAGGCCAACCCTGTATTAAATGTAAAGGTTGTGCTGAAATCAGGTCCCCAACCATCATTATTTGGATTAACCAAAGGGGAAGACATATGTGGAGGTATAAGAATGCCCATAGTGGGTGGTTGAGGAAATGGAGGTTGTTGTGGTTGAGGGTACACCACAGGTTGAGGCTGAGGTTGTCCCAATGGTTCACCACACTTGTACACGACAACTGTCGTAATTTTTAAGAATCAACATCAAAATAAATATAGACTCTTGGTTTCCTTTCCCCTCTCACACCTAGATGTTGGTTTCTATTAATTTCTCCTCTCCCCCTACCCCAGTTTCTATTAAAAAATATCATATTGCAACAAATTCATTGTACTAATCAGAAGCAGTGGAAGATATTGTACCAATCATCAAGTTAAGCACAAAACTCTAAGTTAAACACCAAATAGGAAACAAACTTAAATGAGGAAATGTAACGTCATATATATATATATATATATATATATATATGAATGATCAGTCTAGGTCGTAACAAAGGATCGATTCAAATCATCTCGAACCTCAATGTAAGGAAAAAAATCCCTCGTCGAACACAAGCATATCCAGAAAGATACACTTAGACTAAAACTATTTAATCAAAGAACATGACTAATAATTAGTGGATATCATATATGAGGACTAGCAAGAATCAATTCTGAATTAATATAAAAGAGAGCACAATTGGAAGTAACGAGGCTAGACTAGACAATCAAAGGAAAGTCCAGTCAAAAGAGAAAACACACATATACCTTTGGAAATTAAACCAGATAACCAGAAAGACTTAGACCCGTAGTATAAATGACTATATGGAATAGGGTATTATAGCATAGAATTTGAGATGTATCATTGTATAAATGGGAAATTATGTTTGTGTAGAGATAGCTCCAACAACTTGTGGATGAGTGAAATGGCTCAACTTAAGAAAATTTGACAAAAACACTATGCACAACCTTTGTGTGGGTTTTTTCCCCAAATCCCTAAGACCTTAAGAAGACCTTAAGAGTTCTCACATGTGGTAGTATATATTGTTTAATATTGGTTTAGGGTTTTAATAAAATTTCCTGTGAGAGTGACCATGCTTTCTAACTAGTGTCATAGGGTAATAATAAATGAATAGGATCAATTGTTGATGAAAACAAAATGGTTTTAAGAAACATTAATTGAGTATTTGAGATTTCTAAAGAGATTCCCCAAGGAAGGTAACAATAACAATTGTGGGATTTTAATTTATTAACTCACTAAATAAATAGGACATGCGGAGTTTATTATGGTAACCATGACCAACCGTGATTAGGTCATTCGTTTATGCCAAATGTTGTGAACTACAATGATTTTTTTAGCATTATCAAGAAAAAAAGAGTAAATCATGGTAATATCCTTGTCAGTGTCAACATTGTTTCTCTATTTACTAGAATACTCTTTAATAAGGCTATGTATATTCACAAGGAGGTTACTAACCCTTAAACAACTAAATTTAAGCAAAATGTGCATCTGATCAACATTTTTTATCTTTTAAGGAGAATTATTGAGAAAACCAACATTGTAGAAATGAGATCTACTTTACCTCTTATACTCGCTAATCTTTTCATGGACAAGTTTGACAAAAGAGCTTTTCATACATGCCCCCTTGAAACCAATAAGATTAAAGAAATGTGTGGATGGCCCCATGGGAGTGAATAGCTCAACAAAATCTTTGAACACTTTAATTTATTTTCAAAATACATTAAACTCACCATGAAAAGAATCCCCTTCCTCGATATGCTCATAATTAGGCACTGTTAGGTTCCTATACCAATAGGAGTCATAATTTTGAATAGCTAAGGTTAAGCCTTCGAATATTGTACATAGCTTTGCTTTCTGCAAATGTTTTCCATATTTTATAAATAAAATAATATAAAGAGGGTTTGTCCTAAAAGATAAATCAAAGACAAAAGAATAAGAGAAGGTCAAAAAAATGAAGATATATGAACCCCAAAAACAAAAAGACCATGAGAGTGTGCAAGTTCAAATGCCACTACTATTTCCTTTTACGCATAATAATGATTGTGTTAAACTTGTTTTCATGCCACAATCCATGGTAATCAAACAATTTAATCCTGGTTATTGCATGCTTTGAATTTGATGTTTATAGATTAGAGAATAAAATCTGACCAAACAGTTCAATCTTGGCAAATCATAGTTAGGTAGAGAAAATAAAAGGAGCTCATAAGCTTAACCTGAACCCTTGGATGATATAAGGTTAGATTTAGATAGATTTACATTCCAAAAGAAAAATAGATGAATAAGGGTTTGCTAGCATAAATGCACCCTAAGAAATGAAGAAAATATGTTAGAAGTAAGAAATGGGTAAGTAGAAGACAAGTTTCTGAACTATCAAAGTTACTTGGATCAAAGAACATACATCATGCTTATACACATCTTTCAACATGTATGGTCAACTATGAAGGCAAAGGAAAAAAGGTTATAAGTTCATATGATTAACTTCCCCTCATTGACTTTTCCCCTTTACTTACTAATTTCCTATCTACAAATATGTTCCAAGTACTTTTAACCCTACAAGTTAAAGGGGTTCAAAGTATTTCTCTGACTTTTGGAGGGACCAAACCCTCGGCTTAATGACTTACAGATGCAAGTACTAGAATCTCCTTTATAAACACATTTCCTCTTCATAAGCACATTCCCCCTTCATAAAAACCATTTCTCCTCATAACGCTATGAAAACCCCTTTTCCTAAGGTTAAAAACCTTTTTACCTAGGAAAAGTAATAAAACCCCCATATAAACCCCTTTCCTAGGCTTTAAACTCTATCTACCTAAGGAAAACTAAAACCCCCATGTGTAAATCACTCTCCGCACCAAAAACCAACAAAAGGCCTTTAATCCTACCTTTAAGTCTAAATGTGCAATCGCATGCCTTTTCCCTTTTGACTTAAGAAAAGCCCCTCTCTGCTCTTTTCATATTAAATAACTAACTTTATTACATAATCCATTATAACCCTTTTCCTGAAAATAATTAAAACCCTATATAAAATACCTCCACTCCTTAGTTTTAAATAAAAACTATAGAAATTATCTCTTATCCTACTATAACATTACTTGGTCTACCTAACCCAAGTAAACTAAGTTAAGCCCATAATCAAAACTCACCAGACTGTCTAATCCCTCATTGAGCCTGACCCAGTCGCTTTTAGCCCAGGATTTAAGCCTAAACTAATCCCATACCTCCCCGATTAAAACCCTGGGAGCCCCTCAAGTCCCCTTCATTTCCCTTCGTGCAGCTCTCCCACCTGAATACTGTCTGATCGCCTCCCTACAAATCCGATGGCCCAAATCCATATTGACCGAGCCCGATGGACTTCCTTTACCCGCCTGATAAGGCAATTTTCCCCTGACCCCCGATGGCTACATGTCGCAATCTAACACCTTTCAGGTGACTCCTCTCTAAAATCTCCCACGCTTAAAAGCGGTGCGATGACTCCTCAATACAACCTCCCTGCTAATCCGATAAACCGCCCACCATTCGTTCACATAAACTTCATTCCTATCTTCAAAAGTATACCTATTAAGGATTTAAAGCCCAAGAACCTAGGTTTTCTCACCTTTCCCACGTTTTATAGTGTAGACCTATGAGACTGTCCAGTGCCACCATACGCCTCTCCGAGGTGATTTCCCCTCCAATTACATCCAAAATGCTGCCCCAAGACCTTTTCCAAGAATCCCATTGCAAATAGAGCCATCAAGAGCCCTTCATGCAGAAAATTGTTTTCTTAAAATATTATTGAATATTTCAGGTTATCAGACTAAGCTCAAAGCTTAGATCATGGAAAAAGTGCGATGCATACTGAAAAGCCCTTCTGTAGGGTGCGATGGGAGAGAGTAGACAAATGGCAGAGACAGTTTGCAAGGTGGATGATCATGGAATCTTCCAGAAACTTCTCCTATGACACTTGCCTCTCTAAATTCGCCCAAGGATGAGTAAGAGATCATCAATCTCCAAGTGGAATAAAAAACTATCAGAGAGAAAACACTAATCAAAATCCCAGAAGCCGACTCACCCCCCTACAATCATCTATATATGGATCCCTCATCCCAGAGATCCAGAGGCTGGAATCTTGTATCTTGTAAGGAAGTGTTGTTGGTTTCCTGGTGAAACGTCATACTGTTGGGTGATCTAAGCTTTTCATGCGGTGAAGAAGGGCTTTCATGCTAGGAGGATGACAATGGGTCAGATCAACGGGTTGTAATCCTCTCTTCTAATATTTATATCAATAAAGCTATTCAAGTTTTCCTCCACATTATTGTATGTCTGATAATTTATGCATTTGTGTGGTCAATATATATCTGGTCCTATATTGTTTATGATTGTAGATCCTTGAGCTTTGAAGGTATGATGCTGCTTTGACTTTACAGGTACTCTTTGAAGTGGAGTAATCAAGGGAGGAGCAGTAAAGATCCGTCAAAGGGGAGAAGGAACAAGCAAGGAACCAAGTGAAAGATTGAGGTTGGTATTCTTTGCTCTTCTCCTATCTACTTCTTGTAAAGGAAAATGGAAGTAACTTTAATCTGTTTGTTTCTAAGATAGCTATCCGTCTTACTGGGACTAGCAGCTCTACATAAACGTTATATTTCTTGATAACAGTAAGGAAAATTAATTCTCTCAATCTGCTAAATTCAAATATGATATGTTCAGAAGGTACCCCTAGTTCAATGAATAAAGTATTGAGTAATATGCCTAGTAGTCATTGTGCCTGACTTATATAGTATGTTCAACCTAATCATAATAGTTTCCAAACTCCAGTGAAAGAAAGCACTCCACGTAGAAGAAAGAGAAAGAATTCACCAAGCAAGGAGCATGTTGTGGGTAAATGGGAAAATAAGGTCACGAGGATTAAGACCCCTATAATAGGGGAAAAAGGTGGTCCTAAAGCGAGAGATGACACAATTGTTGGCTCATCTGAGTGTTCTGGTTCATCCACACTAAGGAGAAATTAAACTATCTACCCTAGATGTTGATCCATACGTCTTTGAACTAAAAATTAAACAAACAACCCAATATACATGCAAGACAAGTGAAGAAAGAATAAACAACAAATCATATTTGTCATCTTTTTCTTCTCCAACGTAGTGAGAAAATAACCATCCCCTGGATGCAAACATGCAGAGATCAAAATCAATCGAGGGTTAGTTTTCAGCTCCACATTTTCAACTCCATCTTTGAAATTCATCAACTCCATGTTTTATGGATTTTCGAGTTCAAACTTATGAAATCTATTCACTCGATTTTCTGCAAAAGTGGTTGTTAAATACTGTAAAATATAGACATATGGACATGGAAGGTAGTGGTGGAGTGTGTTTTTGAAAAAACAATACAATGCTACATGTCATTTTTATTTGTGATTTAGTATTGATTCTTCTACTTCATTAGAATTAAGTCCATTTTGTATTGGAAAATAATTGAACACATTGTTTTTTTTCCAATGTTTTGTGTTCTTAAAGTGAACTAATTACTCACTTATTGTTTGGTGTCCACTACTGAAAATAGATACTCTTACTGTGATAAGTTTCATTTTTTTTATTTGTTGGTTTGTGTCATGTTTTGAGTGTGGATTTGTGAAATTCCAAATTGCATGTTGGTTTATGTGAAGTGGATATATATATATATATATCCCATGTATTTCATGGTCTCTGGAGATTTGTGTTACATTTGCAATTAAGTTTAGATATCATTCAAATATCTAAAATTTGTAATTTTTTATTTGAATATTTATATGATAAAGGAAAGACAAAGTTCACAATTATTAAAAAAATGCCCAACAACAACATTGAGATATTTCTTTCACTCAACCTATAACATATCGCATCTATCTTCATCAATGATCTTCTTCCATATGCTATCCACTTATGACATTTCCTTTGCAATATTTGGTGCTTTTGCTAGTTCTAGGCCATTAATAGGTTATAAATGTCTTCAGAGTTTCAATTGTAATTGAGTATTCAATTGAACATATTGAGTCTCTTATATGTAACTATTTTTCCCTCCACCCACTTTTCATAACCTCTGTAACCATTAAGTAGGGACCTACAGCTTCGATATTGCTTTGCTTGTTTAGTAAAAGATTATTGAGACTTTAATTTATTGAAAGTTGTAGAATTTACAATTTAT
Source organism: Pinus taeda (assembly GCA_000404065.3). Lineage (NCBI taxonomy): Eukaryota > Viridiplantae > Streptophyta > Pinopsida > Pinales > Pinaceae > Pinus > Pinus taeda. The sequence continues at coordinate 77,495 of APFE030263877.1, forward strand.
GAAGTTTCAAAGTCTAATTTTTAAAATTCTAATTCTTTAAAGGGTGCTAGCTCAATTGAGGAGCACTTGATTTACAAGAAGGAGGTTGGGGGTTCGATTCTATCGTGCCATGATATCTGTATGGAATGGTGACAATTACTTTTTGGTGACAGAAGCTCTTTTGACCATCACTAATGAGCTTATGGTGACATTTTTCGACCCTCACCAAAATATGAAATGGTGACGGTCAATGAACGCCACCATATATATGCATCAATAGTGATGACCATGAAAGGTTTGTAACCATAAATAATTGTTGTTAATATTAAATGGTGACGGTCAGTGTCCGTCATTATAATTATTATTCGTGACAGACCTTCAATGTCACCACAACACCTATACTTTTAGTAATGTGGCTTTTGGTGACGGTCAACAGACGTCACCATATATATGCACCAATAGTGACAACTATGAAATATCCATCACAATAAATCATTTTTGTTCACATGAAATGATGACGGTCATTATCCATCATTATAATCAACATCCTTGATGGACCTTGAATGTCACCATAACACCTATACTTTTAGCGATGCCACCTTTGGTGACATTCAATTTTTTGGTGATCGACGGTATGATCTGTCACCATTTCTTATATGAAATGGTGTTGTTCGTTATCTGTTATTATAAATTATTATTTGTGATGGACCATGAATGTCACCACAACACCTATACTTTTGGCGATGCCACTTTTGGTGATGTTCAATTTTCGGTGACGAATGTTCTTTTGACTTTCATCAATGAGTTTATGGTGACATTTTTTTTCCCTTCACCAATGTCCTTTTTTCTTGTAGTACAACCTCTTACTGGTATTTGAAAGTTGGTAGTGATTTGAATGAGCCCCCTACTCCTTTGTTATCCATTCTGATATTGTCTTCCCACTAAAATGACAACAACGAGTACAACCCATCAACGCAAGATCATAAATTTAAATGAATTCATGCATCTTGATCCTGTCACCCAGAATGTAGGAGAATTGGCCCTTATTTTCTTTAACGGAGGGGTTCTTTCATTTTCTAGCCGAAAATGGGGGGTTGGGCTTCGGGAAATGAGTGGGCTCTTGCGAAGGGGATTGTGGTCAAGGTAGGAAGTTTCAATCAGATTGGTGGGGGGACTACATTGTGAGAATAAAAATGAATGGATACAAGATTTCCAGGTGGAGGATAAATTTTTAAAGAACTAAAAGGAATAAATCCTTCAAAACCAATAGGTGAGATAGAGAGATCTAGAGTCAAGGAGGGGAAGAGAGCCCATGGGAGACTACGATAGTCAGGTCTATTAGCAACAATGAAATATTTTCATAAAGGTAGGGATCCATCACAGAAATTGGTAACCCATGAGGAGAAATAATTGGGGAAAATAACCACAAGGAGAAAACCTCGGTTGGCAGCCCATATGCAAGTAGATCATTGAAAACAAACAAGATTGGGGGGGGGGGGGGGGGGTGGAAATAAGAAATTCCCCGAGGAATGTAAACTCGAACTAATGGAAGATTCTAGAAAATCGTTGATGCTAGTGTGAGGACTTGAATCTCTAGTTGTACCCATGTCGTTACATTGAATAGAATCTCAACAACGAAAACCCTCTATGAGCAAATTTCAAGAAAGAGGTAAGGCCCCATCAATAACTGGAGTGATAAAACTCTATAGCATGCATTCTTCAAGCTTCAATCTTCCAAGTGGAGCCACAAAACCCTATGTCATTCTTCCTTTAAGCCTTGGAGCCACAAAACCATGTGCCTTGGAGATAATATTGTTTCCATAAGAAGAGAACCAGAAATAGGCTCATGAACAACATCAATATCTATTGGAAGTGTTGAAATTAGAGAAATAATGAATACAAAAGTTTTGGTCAATAGGATAGTGACCATCAAGATGTTGAACCATCCAATGTAAGGATGGTTTTTAGTGCTAGTGATCTAGTCACATAAAAGAACCCATAAATTTGTTCTTTGAGATACCCCCAAGATTGAATAAGTAATCCAAAGTGAGGATTCACTGATAAGGTGATAGTGGCAACAAACCTGACCTAACCCAAAGTGATATCTTGTTATCCTTGCACAACTAGGGTTCTAGTTTGAGCATCAAAAGGAGGCACAATTTCACAAGTGGAAACATCTCACATTTATGGCACTTGGCCACAAATCTTTATGCATTTTTCCATTGAGGGTACCTTTAACATTTCCTAAGTCACAAATAATATATTTGGAGGAATTTTGGATAACTTGTCACATTCCACTAGCTTCATGCATGAAGAGGTGCTCCCATCCTTTAATAATATTTTGGAGGATTTCATGGCATAGTCAAGGGTCACATGTATAGAGGAAGAATGCCATAGTCAAGAGTATGAAAATTGGAATTTGTATCACGTGGCATAAAGGAGAAGGAGATAAGTGAAGAGTATTCCATTTATAAACATAAAAAATATTGCTTCTGTCCTCTTTCCAAAGAAGAGAAGACAGCTTCTGAAAAAAGGCCCAAATTACCAAAGGAGGAAGACTAGCGTAACGGTTACTTTTTCTTTCATATGTTGAGAGACATTCATTTATTTTAAGGCATGTTTTGTAGTTTTGTTCACATATTTGGAAGAACAATTGCACAAGTGGTAACATCTCATATTTATGGCACTTGGCTATCAATTATTATGCATTCCCTAAAGCACAAATGAAATATCTGGAGTTATCTTGGATGACTTGTCACATTTCAATAGCTTCACACATGAAGAGGAGTTTCCATCATTTAAGAATATTTTGGAGGGATTTCATGGCGTAGTAAAGGGTCACATTTACCAAAGAAGAATTCCCAATTCAAGAATATGTAAACTATGCTCCTAAGGGATTGTTAAATGTGCTAGGTGTTCTGGCATATCAAGATGTAAACTATGTTGCTTAGTTGTTTTATGGCCATGGTTGGACGTGAGCCTTCACTTGGTAACTTGTAACTTGTTAAGTGGGATAAGTTGAAATCGCACATGAGTAGCCTAATGTTAAAAATAATACTGAGAGGGGGGGTGAATCAGTATTATCTAGTTCTTTTACCAAATCTTCATTATTTACACTTTGAATTACTTTTGCATGTCAGTACCATAAAATAATGAGCATGAACAAGAAAAACAGACAGTCACATCAAAGAACACCAGATATAAG
>APFE030263877.1:90875-101381 GCA_000404065.3 Pinus taeda
CCACGAGCCAAAACCATAATAACACAATATCTCGGCTAAATACCAAGGGTTAAACATAAGAAACCCCACGTGTTCATGCTTTACTGCCTTGAAGTGTGTGCACTGGGGTACGCACCTCATGAATGGGTAACCTGTGTGTCTGGACGCGGTCCCTGCACAGCATACCTGCGGGTACGCATCTTCTGAACTGTTCTCCTGCGTATTTCTTAATTCTCATCATATTGAGAGCCATGCCATGGGTGTTGCCATCAAGTACAACATATATGTAACATATAACCATACCAGAAACATAATATCAACACCTAATACGAGTTATATTTATTTCTTAGGTGAATAAGGCACGGTCTAGTTGTAGTAACCATAATTTGGTCAAGTTGTTGTAGTCGAGGCAAGACTTGGTTTGGTTCTGAAGTCCCAGAAACAGTAAGGGTAGTTGTGAGGGCATGATAATTAAGGATTACCAAGGCATCCCAAGGAATGAAAATTCGTGCTAACACATGCTAGATAGTGTTAATGCATGTTCAGGAGTGTTAGGGAGTGCCAAAACATCACAATGGATATAGGTAAAAATGCATGGAAATAAATGAATAAGAGCGTGTGCTAAGGAGTGCCAATGAATTCTAGGTGTCTCAATGATAAAGTGTGTTAGGATATCATGAGAATAAGAATTTTAGGAGGAAATCCTCTGGTTATAATCAAGGGCTAAACAATGAAGTTTCAGACAAAAGGATACTTTCGGTTGGGCACAACATTGTTTTTCCAATGACTTGTTAGGTTCCCAAGTCGCAAAAAAAGTAAGGCTATCTACAAGGGCATGACAACTAGGGAGTACCAAGGTGTGTCAGGGAATGTCAGGAAGTACTAACACATGTCAGGTGTGAGGGTGTAACATGAACACATGCTAGGGAGTGTGAGGGTGAAGTGCTAGGTAAACACAAGGGAGAATCAATTTCAAATGCATGGAAATGAAGTGTGAGAGAGTTCCAAGTGTTCTAAGGAGGGAGTGACAAGGTATTCTTGGTAGTGCCAAGAAATGCTAAAATTCTAGGGAAGCATACCAAGATGTGTCAAGTGCTAAGGTGTGCCAGTGCATGCTAAGGAGTGTTAGGGAGTACCAAGGAAACACAAGGGAGTACTAGTTCAATATGCATGGAAATGAATGAATAAGAGTGTGTGATAGGAAGTGTCTGTGATTTCCAAGTGTGCTAAGGAGGGAGTGATCTGTTATGTTAGGAATCACTAAGTCATGGTATAGTGCCAGGGTGACATGCCTGCAAGATGTGCCTGGTGGCAGGGTGTGCAAACATGTGTTAGGAAGGGTTAGGGAGTTTCACAGAAACACGAGGGAAAACTAGGTCAAAATGCATGGAAATGAATGAATAAGGGTGTGTAATAGGGAGTGTCAGCAAGTTCAAGGTGTGCTAAAGAGGGAGTGAAATGGTATGCTAGGCAGTGCTAAGTCATGTTAAAGTGCTAAGGCGACATGTGGCCAAGATGTGCTAGGTGCCAGGGTGTGCCAACATATTCTAGGAAGTGTTAGAGAGCGTAAAGGAAACACAAGGACAATGAGGTCCCCTAGACCCTATGAAATTAGGTCCTAATCCCCCTTCTCGTTCTCTAATTCTAGGATTATAGATCTTAGTAAAGCATAATTTTACCTCTCACTTCTACCATTCATGCTACCCTTGTGTTCCATTTCCTCATTCAATACATCATAACATACCCCCCCACAACCTTTTCGGTCGTGCCATTCCACTTTTCCTAATGTTATGAACCCCAAAATTTGGTCCCAATGCCCCTACAACTACACCCTTGGGCGCCCTTGGCTAAGGGATTAAACACATTAGTGGTTATGGGATGTGATAAGAGAACGCCTAATCCCCTTATCACAACTAGAAATAGGCTCATGAACACCATCAATATATACTGGAGGTGTTGTGATGAAAGAAATAATGAATACACAAGCTGTGGTAAATAGGACAAGTATCATGAAGATGTTAAACCATCCAACGTAAAGATGGTTTTCTATTCTAGTGATCTAGTCACATAAAGACCCCATAGATTTTTGCTTTGGGAAACCCCTAGGACTCAATAAGTAATCCAAAATGAGAGGATTCATTGTGGGGGTGACAATGGCAAGAGCCTTGCACAACTAGGGTGTTGGTTTCATCATCGACAAGAGGCACAATTGACTTGTCACATTCCACTAGCTTCATGCATAAAGAGGAGATCCCATCATTTAAGAAAATTTTGGAGGATGTTATGGCATAATCAAGGGTCACATGTATAAAAGAAGAACATCATAGCCAAGAATAAGAAAATTAGCATTTGTATCACATGGCTTAAAGGAGAAGGACATAGGTGAAGAGTACTCAATTTAGAAACACAAAAAAAATATTGTTTAAGTCCTCTTTCCAAAGAAGAGGAGATATCTTGTGACAAAAAGCCGAAATTGCCAAAAAAAGAAGACTCGGGTAAGGGTTTACTTCTTTCACATGTTGAGAGAAATTTATTTATTTTAATCCACCCTCACCCTTTGTAGTCATAAATTGATTAAAGCGACAGAGAGCTAACTTCTAAGAATAGATAGGCCACCCTTTCAATTTTTCATTTACCATTGCTCAGAAGCCAAGGTTATTAGGGGGATTTTCCTCTGTGTTTTATTGTTGAGTTCACATATTTGGAAGCACAATTGCACAAGTGGAAGAGTATGATTCCATAGTTAGTAACAATGTTTGGGATGTGGTTTCGAGAATGGAGGACAAGTCAGTGGTGAGCTCCCAATGGCTTTACAAGGTAAATAAAGTTGCAGATGGTAGTGTGGAGAAGCATAAGGCCATACGTGTGGCCCTTGGCTTTTCACAAGTAGAGGGGATTGACTATGATGAGACCTTTTCTCTTTTTTCAAGGTACTCATAGATCAAATCTATATTTGCACTATTAGTGTAGATAGGTTGGAAGATACATTAGATGGATGTAAAGAGAGCCTTCCTTAATGGCATGATTAAGGAAGAGTTGTACATAGAGTGGCCTGAAGGTTTTGAGACCTTCGACCATGAGTCACTTGTGTGTAGGCTCAAGAGAGTGTTGTATGGGATGAAGAAAGCAACCTATGCTTGGTACACCAGGACCGATACTTGCTTCACCAGGTTGGTCTTCACTAAGAGTGAAGTAGATGTGAACCTGTACCACATAGTGGTGGAAGGTAATTTTGCATCATATTTTTTTATTTTGACGATTTTATTATGACAGGTGATGATTAGTTGATCAAGTCTTCGAGGAGGATCTTGCAAGAGAGTTCTAGATGAAGGACATGGGGCTCACGCATTACTTCTTAGGCATCGAAGCATGGCAGGGTGATGGGGATTTGTTTGTGTCTTAGGGAAAGTATGCCAACGAGATACTCAGGAGATTCCACATAGAGAGAAGCAAACCCATGGAGACTCCTTTAGCAGGTAGTTGGTAGAAGGACGATGCTATTTCGAGGGAAGTACTGGAAGCTACTATTTACATGAAGCTTATGGGTTCACTCATGTAGTTGGTGAACACATGACTGGATATGTGTTATGCAGTTAACCAAATTAGTCAAGCAATGGTTAGGGCTACCAAGATGTATTGGAAGACAAAAAATCATGTGTTGAGATACCTTCGTGGCACTTCTTAGTATGGATTGTGGTACAAACAGAGGAAGGGAGTGAAGCTTCAAGGCTTAACTGATGCAGATTGGTGGGGAGTCCATCTAACATAAATAGCACATCAGGAAGGATATTTAGTATTCGGTTAGTGGAAGTTTCTTGGTACAACAACAAACAAATATCAATTGCACTTTGTTTGATAGAGGTAGAGTACATGGCTGTAAGTCAGGCAATATGTGAGGGCGTCTGGATGAAGAAAATCCCAGTTTGTTTTTTTGGTCAACAAATTGATCCAACTATGATTTACTACGATAATGAGAGTTGTGTCAAACACTCTGAAAATCTAGTTTTTCATGATTGGTCCAAGCATATTGATATCCGATATCATCATTTCAAAGATTGTGTATTGAAGTAGATTATGTTGTTAGAGTACATTTTGATAGAGGAGAAAGATGTTGACATTTTGGAGAATGCATTATCAAGGTATAGATTTGAGTTTCACAAAGATAGGATCTAGGTAGGTAATTTCTTATTGAGAGGGAGTGTTGGGAAATGAAACAAGAAAATCCAATTTAATTTCTCCTTGAATTAAATTGAGAATTAAAATTGAATTCTATTCTCATAGCAACTTGTAAAGAGTTAATTAAGTTTAATTAACTTAATTAGCTTAGTAATTTCAAATTGGAAGTGTTTCTATAGTCATGTATATGTTCTCCCTAAATTTTATGGATCCAGGATGAGTTATTTGAGTTGTAATTAGAGAACTTAGTTTGAATGAGTTATAGATAGTTAAACTAGTTCTAATTGTTTGTGGAACTAGTAGAGGATTAATAGTGATTTGGTGCATTGGTGCATCCTTAGGTGCTACTCCAGCTAACCGAAGATTCCCTCATGAGAAAATCATGCATGCTAGTTTAGAGAAAGACCCAGTTGAGACTAGAGTGCAGGGATAGTGTACTATCATTTGTATTATGATCTGAGTAGTACAGACCATGCATGCAATCACAAAAAGGACCTAATTTGGATTGCAAAGTTCTGACGAATGTTTTCCCACATTAAATATGGGTTGATCCTCAAAGGAATTGCGTAATGAAATAAGCACTTGGAAGGCAGTAGAATTGGCTAAGTATTGGCTTGACTAGGCTTGTGAGGCAAAGATTTCGTTGTACTTGTGTGTGAACTATTGTTGTGAGAACAAGCTTTGTATTATCACTCATATTTATGATTAATGCAATAGATAGTCGTGGTTTTGATTAGTGGATTTCTCGAGAGAAATTATTGTGTTATGTGCCATTCATTATCTTCCACTTATTCATTATTGTTTTCATCAATCTATTGGTTTCCATAGTTTAAAGAGTAGAGTAGACTCTTGTCTTGTGTTGTAGTACATTACATGAGTTGTGAATCTACAGGAAAATCTACATGTGATAGGGATTGTCAGCGACTTTAGGGTGTGTTAAAGAGGGAGTGACAAGGTTATATGCTAGGCAATGCTAAGGCATACTAGATTTCCAGGGCATGTCAGAGAGTGTTAGAGAGTTGCAAAGAATTCCAAGGAATGTAGGGGTTGCTAACAAATGCCACATAGTTCCAAGGGATTGTTAGATGTGCCAAGTGTTATGGCATGTCAAGATATAAAATATGTTGCTCAGTTTTTTTATGGCCAATGTTTTACGTGAGCGTTGACATGCTAACCTGCAAATTGCTAAGTTGGATAGTTGAAATTATACATGAGTAGAATAATATGATTTATATTTAGTTCCTAGTTGAACAAGGCATATTCTAGTTGCAGTAGCTATAACTTGGTCAAGTTGTTGTAGTCGAGGCAGACTTGGTTGGGTTCCGAAGTCCCGAAAAAAGTAAGGGTAGTTGTGAGGGAATTATAGCTAAGGAGAGTCAGGGCCTGCCAAGGAATGAAAAGTCATGCTAACACATGTTGAATATTTCCAATGCATGTTGAGGAATGTTAGGGAGTGTTAGGGAATCACAAGGGAGAACTAGGTCAAAATATATGGAAATGAACAAATATGTGTGTGTCAAGAAGTGTCAATGATTTCCATGTGTCTCGAGGACAAATTTTTTTAGGAGAAGGTCATAATAGGAATTGTACGAGGTAAAACTATGGTTACAATTATAAGGGGTTGGTCAAAGAAGTTTCAGATAAAGGGAGACTTTGGGTTTTGCGCAACACTATTTTTCCAATGACTTGGTTGGGTTCCCAAGTTGCAAAAATAGTAAAGCTATCTATAAGGGCATGACAATTAGGGAGTGCCAAGGTGTGACAGGGAATGCCACAAAGTACTAACACATCATAGACAATTCGAATGAATTTTAGGCATGGTAACACAAGCCAACTGCTAAGGCGTGCCAAGATGTGTGAGGTGATAGGGTGTGGCGTGTATTCATGCTAGGGAGTGTTAGGTCCAAGTGCCAAAGAAACATAAGGGAACACAAGTTTCAAATGCATGGATAAAATGAAGTGTTAGTGGCTTCTAGGTGTGCTAAGGAGGCAGTGACAAGGTATGCTATGTAGTGCCATGACATGCTAAAGTGCTAGGGCAACATAACATGTGCCAAGTGCCAAGGTGTGCCAATGTGTGCTAAGGAGTGTTAGGGGGTTGTAGGGAAACATAAGGGAGAACTAGGTCAAAATTCAAGGAAATGAATGAATAATATTGTGTGACAAGGAGTGTTAGCGACTTCCAAGTGTGTTAAGGAGAGAGTGACATGGTATGCTAGGTTGCACTCGGTCATGCTAGATTGCTAGGGAGACATGCAACCAAGATGTACCAGGTGTGAGGATGTGTGAACATGTGCTAGGAAGTGTTACGGAGTGTCAGGTAAACACAAGGGAGCACTAGGTCAAGCTAATACATGAAAATGAGCAAATAAGAATTTTTGATATAGTGTTACTGAGTTACAGGTGTGTTGAGGGAGTAACAATGTATGATAGGCAATGTTAAGGCATGCTAGAGGCCAGGGACACATGCCAAGATAGGATAGGTGTTAGGGTGTGCCAATGAATGCCAGGTAGTGTTATGGAGTGCCAAGGAAACAAAAGGGATCACTATTTTCAAATACATGGAAATGAATGAATAAGAGTGTGTGACAGGGAGTGTTATTGAGTTCTAGTTGTGGTAAGGAGGGAGCGACAAGATATGTTAGGTAGTTCCAAGGAATGCTAGAGTTCCAATGAAACATGTCAAGGTATGTCAGGTGCTAGGGTTGCCAATGCATGCTAGTGAATTTTAGGGAGTGCCAAAGAAACAAAAAGGACAACTAGTTCAAAATGCATTGAAATGAATAGATTAGAGTGTGTGATACGGAGTGTCAATGAGTTGCAAGTGCTATAAGGAGGGAGTGACAAGGTCATATTCTGGACAGTGCCAAAGGCATGCTAGAGCACCAGGGCATGTCAGGGAGTGTTAGGGTGTGCTAGGGAGTGCAAAGCATGCTCAAAAATGTAGGGGATGCTAACATGCGCCAAATAGTTCTAAGGTATTATTTGATGTGCTAGGTGTTATGGCATGTCAAAATGCAAATTGTGTTGCTCAGTTGTTTTATGGCCATGGTTAGACATGATCCTTGACATGGTAACTTGTTAAGTGGGATGAGTTGAGATTGGAAATGAGTAGCCTATGATGTGTTATAGGCAGTTCTTAGGTGAATAAGACATAGTCTAGTTGTGGTAACTATAACTTAGTTAACTTGTTCTAGTTGTGGTAGGACTTGGTTGGGTTTCTAAGTCTAAGAAAAAGTAAGGGTAGTTGTGAGGGCATGATAGCTAAGGAGTGTTAGGGCATTCCAAGGAATGAAAAGGAGTGCTAACATATGGAAGACAATGTCAATGGATGTTGAGGAGTGTTAGGGAGTGTCAGGGGAATACAAGGGACAACTAGGTCCAAATGCTTGGAAATGAATGAATAAGAGTGTGTGCCAAGGAGTGTGAGTGAATTCCAGGTGTCCTAAGGATGAAGTGATTTAGGAGAAGTTCAGAATAGGACTTGTAGGAGGCAATCGTATGGTTGTGATAAGGCATGGACAAAGAAATTTTAGAGAAAGAGAGACTTTGGGTTTGGAACACTATTGTTTTGCTAATGAATTGGTTGGGTTCCTAAGTCCCAAAAAAGTAAGGCTATCTATGAGGGCATGAAAACTAGGAAGTGCCAAGGTGTTTTACTAAATGTAATGCTCCCAAGTCATGGAAATATGTAATGCTATCTATGAGGGCATGACTGCCAAGGTGTGTTAGGGAATTCTAGGGCATGCTAACATGTGCTAGATCGTGCAAAGGCATGCCAAACAAGCTAAGATGTGTCAAGTGCTAAGGCATGCCAAGATGTGCAAGGGTCTGACAATGCATGCTAGGGATGGTCAAGGAAGAAAAAAAGAGAAACAAGTTAAACTACAATGAAATGAACACATAATAGGGTTAATAAGTCATCAATTTACCTTTTCCATGAGGGGTATGCTAGGCAAACCAACACTACGTCCCAAGTTCGAAGTGTCAGTGCATTCTAAGTGCCAAATATTCCTTTGTTTCTTATCATATACTTTCCAATAATTGATCTCAAATAGCTTTAATATTAAACCATGTCAAATCATACCAAGTCATCTCAACACATGCCAAACATGCTAAGACTTGCCAAGTGAAAAGACGTGCCAAGTGCCAATGTGTGTGAGGGAGTGTGATGCATGTTATCAAGAGGCAAAGCACGTCGAAGAGTATTAAGGTGTGCTAGAGAGTGCCAACACATGTTGAGGAGTGTTAGGGAGTGCTAGGAAAACACAAGGGAGCACAAGGTAAAAATGCATGGAAGTTAATGAATATGAGGGTATGTTAGGGGATACGAATGATGTTAGTTGTCATGCCAAGGAGGGAGTAACAAGGTATGTTAAGCAAGGTTAAGGCATGCTAGGGAATATCAGGGCATGTAAATAAATGCTAGAGTGTTCTAGGTAGTTTTTGGGTCTGCTAACATGCGCCAAATAGTGCCAAGGCATGCAAAGGCATGTCAGGTGCTAAGACATGCTGGGATGTGCTGGGTGTGAGAGTATGCCAATATGCGCCAAGGCGTTTCAATGAAAGAAATAGGAGTAACCAAGATAAAATGAAAGGAAATGAACACATAAGAGGGTTAATAAGTGGGGACTTTATCTTCTTCAAAATGGGCATGCAAGGCACACTAAAAAAGGTTCCAATCCAAGTGCAAATGTGTGTAAAGTGGTAATGTATGTTAATGCAATATTATGCCAAGGTGTTCCAGGGTATGTTAGGGACTACATGGCATGCCAAAAAATGTTATGGGAGTGCTATGCTGTGCTAGGGCATGCGAACACATGCTTAGGTGTCCTACTTGTTTTCATTTTGAGTTTTTGAGGTTGAGGGAGTAAACACATAGGATAACATCAAAACAACTTTGGAAGCTGGGATCTATCCTTGCCAACTTCAAAGAGGGATCTCTCTATTTAATTTAGATTTTTTTTAGTGTAAGTTTCAGGCTAGTTATGATTGTACTTTTTTGTTTTGTTTGAAAGGTTTGGTTGATATGAGTGCTATAATTCCATTGGGCCCTGAAGTCTATAAACTAAATTGTAGTTTTGCATCAATTTTTAGAGGAGTTCTCATAGGGGAAGCTAGGTTGCACTAACTGGAACTTTTAAGAAATCAAATTAATGGTGGAATAGCAGAAATGTAAGGTTAAGTAGAAATCAAGGGGAAATTAAGAATTGCTTTATCTGAGTTCAATGGAAAACATCAAAATTAACAACAACCAAAATAATGCACTCTAAATAACGAATCCTATTTAAAATAATGCACTCTAAATAACCAATCCTATTTATCACAATTTCTGTTGATTAATTCATATATTTGGAATACTAGAGAAACTAAAAACTTTGTTTAAACAAATAGACAAAAGAGACACATCACCATTTATTACACCACATGAATCCTATGAAAGTTCCTTGTATTATTGGTGCTCCAGTGCTTTGAAAATTACAATATGAAAAAGGAAATTACATTTGGAAATCAAGCTGTGATACTTGAAGTATTTATAAATTAATTTACAAAATATCTTGAGATATTCTACTAAACTAATATCAAATCCCAAAAGAGGAATTGATTTACAAAACATTCTCTAATAGTCCCAGGAATATCTGAATAAAAATTATTACAAACAATATCTACCAAAAACAAGTAGATATTTCCCAAAATACAACTAAGTAATAGGAAGTCTATACTATTTATGATCTTATGTTAAATCGTTAAAGTGAGTTGCTCTTGACTATGGCTATTTTTGGAGAAATCCTTAATAATAAACTAAATATAAGATAATATCTCTAATTTTCCTGCTAGAAACTTTGAACTGCTTACAAGTATTGTGCATTCAAATTTGGAATTGGTTTACTTACTGTAGTAAATCTATTGTTTCTGGGCATTTATGTTGTTTCTGGGCATTCTAGTGGTGATTGGGCCTTTGAATGAGCTATGTTGTTTGTCTTGATAGCTGATGTTTGTGTTGTCGCTCTTTCTACTGCGTTTCATTTTAAAATGTTGGGCGCATTCTAGTGGTGATTGGGCCTTTGAATGAGCTATGTTGTTTGTCTCTTTCTACTGTGTTTCATTCTAAAATGTTGGGCGCATTCTAGTGGTGATTGGGCCTTTGAATGAGCTATGTTGTTTGTCTTGATCGCAGATGTTTGTGTTGTATGATGTTTGTGTTGTCCCTCTTTCTACTGCGTTTCATTCTAAAATGTTGGGCTAAATATGCATTGTTGTCCCTGCTTTATGTTGCTGTCATGTGAATTGTCTTATCCATCATCTTTTAAATACATTTTTTTGTCACAAAATATTTGGATTTAAATAATA